>ML805328.1:17124-62548 GCA_009831015.1 Picea engelmannii
GTGTACTTGTTGACGATGCTCCTACATCAAATTAAAAAATTTACCTTTTCTTAGATGAGTTTTTAATTACAAAGTTTACACCACTTTAAAATACTAAGAAAGGTTCAATTTTGATGGAGTTAACTATCATGTTATAATAAAATAACACATCCAATAATAAAATTGATATGAATCCAATAAAAAATCGGGGCATGATCATAATTCTATAGTGATCCAAAATTTTGACTACTCTTAAAACACCATGTACAATTCTAAATCGGCCTAAACTCTTGCAAAAATGATTGAAAACTAGAGAAAGTCATAAATTTACAGTTTATATCGATAAATTCCAACAATTTGAAAGAAATTCACAACATGATTAGACAGCTCCAATTTTGATAAGTAGAAAGCATAAACTACAATCAATGCAATTTGCTTATTGATTGCCAATTCTTTTTGCGACTCTAAATAGACTTCAGAGTCTCATGCGCGCGAGGCCGTAAAGATCCGTAGGAGTTTACACAAAAAGAAATTAGGAAGATTCTTGTGGTGCTAAAAAAGATTAAAAAAAACCATGAAAAGCTTCACGACAAACCAAACATGACTTCCCACTTATTATGAAGCATATCCGGAAATCCAATTGGGTGGTTCTGAACAGATTGATAAAAGTTGTCAACAACCCCGGACGGAGTACAAACTTGTTCATTAGCACATTCTAACATGGCCTTAAAAGTTGTCAAAAACCACTGAATCCAGAGAGCGCAAAACTTGTTCATTTGCACATTCTAACATGGCCTTCTTGACAACCCAATTCATCATCAATGGTAATAATGGCCTGTGGCAGTTCCCAAGAACTTCCACAACTCCTGGGAATTATAGTTTCCTGCAACGTTCGTCACTCCAAAGGAGGAGGAGAAAAGAAACGGTCATGTCAACCACGGTATCGAGTGGCACCCATAATAAGGCTATTTCTAGTCAAGTTCCTTTTATAGAGGGTGAATTGGATCGACCACGTTGGAGTGGGGATACGCCAATCTCACGTCTTGTAGCAGCCCTGATTGCTATCAAACCTCTCTATAATCTTATGAAGTTGGGTGCCAGACAAGTTCTTATCAGGTCAGTAATTATGCCTGCCTATCTATGGATGATTTTTCTCAGAAAATTTATGAATGCCTCCCAGAGAAGCAAATCCAAATATTCATCAATCTATACTACATAAAAAAATTCGATTGCTTAAACCCATCCTTGATCTCTTTGCTTCCAAAAGAGAAAGGTAATCCTTTTGGAAGACTGTACCGAACCGTGCTATTAGGGTTTAGTTGGGATACGATTAGCAGCCAGAAATTCACGTTGATGGATTCATGCATATACATTTTGTTCAGTACAGCGGAGAAGAATGGAATTGCATGGAGAGATATGGCAAGGGAGATTCTCGAATCAGAAGTTTACAAAGAGAAGGAACTCATCGAGAACCCTTCTATTGTCTACCCAGACTGTAAGATGGAAACAATGGCATTCACCTGTGTGGATCAGTTTTGATGATGCGTATCTGCTTCTTGATTCATTTATTCATGACTTTGCCTCCGAAAATTTAATTTTGCACAAGTTCATCTGATTTTGCTTTTTTCCTTGAACATTGGCGTCTTTCAGATTATTTGAAGCCATTCCATGCTTACGAGCAAGGAAACTTATCTTGGGAGGTAATGCATTAAAAGCTTAACATTTTACTGCCCTTCGATGTTTAGAACACTAAGAAATCTGAATTACAGCCTGATCAAGTCCCTGATCAGTGTAAACCCTAAACCTGAAACATTATGAAATCTGAAATATATTATGTTCTAAACACTAAAGTTTTCAACAGTGACACTATAATCACGCTATGCAGGCATGATGTATAGCAGGCAGCAGCAGAGGTAGAAGCAGCGACCATGTCCATGATAAGGCGTGCAATGCCATCTGCTGCATCTCTGGAGGAGGCAACTCGGTTATTGAGAGGGAACTGGCTTCAGGCAATTGAAGACCATCATACCAAAAACTCAGGTGGCCTTGGTATAGCTGACATTCTTGATGTGGGTTGCTCCGTTGGAGTCAGCACAAGATTTCTAGCTGATAAATTTCCTCTCGCCAATGTTATTGTGAGTATTACATCTGCTTTTGATTTCTTGTGCGCAATCTTTTGGGAGGCTTGAATTTGTTTGTGCGTTGCCACAAGTAACTCTATTGCGACAGGGGTTGGATCTTTCTCCCTACTTCCTGGCAGTGGGTCAATATAAAGAGAAAATAAGGCCTTTAAGAGAGAAACCCATCAAGTGGATTCATGCAAATGGCGAAGCAACAGGTCTTCCTTCTGCATCATTTGACATCGTTTCTTTTTCTTATGTGGTAAGTTATCTGAAATTACTTGGTTCTATTTTTGAAACTGAATCCTTTCTCCCCTCTTTCCCAATATGCAACAACTTTCCCTTCCCCACAACCCAATATACACCAAATGAAAACCTAGTTACTGACCTTACTGTTGTGATATCGATATCACAGATGCATGAATGCCCTCAAACTGCAATCAGGGGTTTGCTTGAGGAAGCTTATCGAGTTCTTAGGCCCGGAGGCACTGTGGCTTTGACAGATAACTCAGTGAGTGACCCTGTTACACGTATCTAAGGCATAGTTGATCATTTATTCAATGTCATATGAAGACAAGCCTGATCAACTCTGATTGTATACATTTTGTTTGTTTTGTTATTTGTTGTGCAGCCCAAATCTAAGATCTTACAGGTAAGATGCCTATCGTTCTTGCTAAAAACAGAGTTATTTTCTCCGCATATAAACCTTTTGTACTAAAAAAGGTTTCAGTTATAAACATGGAAATTTTCTTACCTCCTGCTTTTGATTCTACAGAATCTACCACCGGTGTTATTTACTTTGATGAAATCGACAGAACCCCATTTGGATGAATATTACTTGCTGGACATGGAGAACACAATGGTGGAAACTGGTTTTATTAATGTCCGGTCTGTCCTTACTGACCCAAGACACAGAACAGTAACTGGTTCTGTACCGAAGCTATAACCAACCATCTTTTTTTTTATATGGACTTTTCCAATTACTGAAAATTATATTATGAGGGCTAAGGGTACCGATTGTACCTACAATATTGACACCGTATTCTTATAATCTAGATGATACATTCATAGCAGTGCAGTTCTTCCTTCCTGTGAGAAGTTGGTTTACAGTGTGCAAGAATTGTCACATTTGATTCTTGAACCAACAGAAGTTGCTCTTAGACAGAAAAGTCTCCTAAGGAGAAAAATGGCTGGCCCTTAAACTAGTTCCCTAACTGATGAATGATAGAAATTATTCTGTAAAATTAACTATTTTTTGTTATTTGAAGCAGAAATCTACATTCAAGGATTCCAAATGATAGCTATTTGTAAGCAGCTCCTTTCTTGGTCACTCCAAAAAGATAGTCTTCTGAAAAACCTGTCTAATTGGATTCCAAACTATATTTTTCAAGGGCGAATCAAGGGAGATCAGCGTTAGAAAACTTTATTCTCAATTTGAGGTCATCCTGGCTGTTGCCATGCATTTATTTTAGGTTCTGATTAGTTGATTGAATTATGGAATGGACCTTCTTCCTTAATATTGTGTTAGCTCTTACTGAGTTTGGTCAATCCAATATTACATTAGCATGTAAGAGCTAAGCTAAACTGCGGGCTGGCCTGTAAAGCATACAGTTATGGCTGGTTCTTCAATTAAAATGCCATTTAAGGTTGTGGTATGAAGATATTATAAAAGGCTTACAAATACGATAACTGATTAAAGATCACATTAGTAATTGCTCTTTCTTTTGGTTAGTTCACTATACAACAACGGTAAGAATTAAAGGCACATAAAACCTCTCATTCTCAATTATCTGCCCTTGCCTTGGATCAACATGCATCTCTTAGTTTACTGCAGAAACTCTTGTTGATGGATTAAATAGCTCTTATTCAATGTCCTTGTTAGGAAGACTACGCATTTTATCGTTGTTACTGCTGCCTGAAGTAGCTGTTTAAATAGCACTTCATTCATTCTTAATGATTCTGAAAGAAAACCATTCTGCATGAAGAACAGACAACCATCATAACTGTAAGTGATTCTTTACAATAATCCAGCGCCTGTGTGGGTAGGGCCTTCCCTCTCTTCAGGGCATATAGAGGCAGGCTAATGGGTGTTTATTTTTCATCCTCCTTCTGAGAGGCATACAATTTTGATGGAAGCCACGGATAGTGAGCATAAATATCCTAGTTAATCCATGGCAGACCCATTTCACAAGGTGTGCATGTGGGATGGGCTTAGAATGTGTGGGTTGTTGATGTGTTGGGATACCCTTTTATCTATGTGATTTCCTTCATATAAATGCTTGAGATTGTATGCTTGTCGGTATTTATTTTTCACCCCCCTTCTGAGTGGATTTGTGATGCAGGACCATCCTGATGGATGGTGGGTATACATTCTTGATGGAAACCAGAGATGGTAGGCATAAATGTCCTAGTTATTTTATGGCGGATCCATTCAACAGGGTGTGCATGTGGCATGGGTTTAGAATGTGTGGGCTGTTGATGTGTTGGGATACCATTTTATCTATGTAACTGTTGATGTCTGGACAACATCGAGAATACATTCTTCCATATATATATCATGATATTTATAATACAACGTATAAATATACATAATAAATAAGTAGTTACTTATTATCCAAGGGATGCATCCTTTCATGGATGGTCACCATATGTTCTCTATATATGGAACTCTCATCATTGTAAAGAAACTCAATGTAATTTAACAACATCAAACTCCAACATGGTATCAGAGCAGCGTTCTTGAAAGAAGACTATTGCACAAGCATTGACCTTCTACAACAGCTCGCCGTACCTTTCCTGCAATTCGTTGTTTTGTTGCAACTGCAACTCAGATTAAGGTTTCTGCACTCTTCCAACAACCATGGTGAACCGTATTTTGGTGGAAGATAGGCTTGATGGAACAACCAACTTCAGTTCTTGGAAATCTAGATTGTTCATCACTCTAGAAGAGAGTGACCTAATGAAGTATGTTGAATAAGTTGTACCAGAATCAACTGATGATGTAGAAAAATCTCAATGGAGGAAGAATGATGCAAAATCCAGAAAGATCATCATCTATTCTGTGAGAAACCATTTAATCCCTCACATCTCCAACTTGAAGACAGCTAAGCAAATGTATGATGCCTTGAAGAAGTTGTTTGAGAGCAACAACACCAACAGAGCACTTGCCTTGAGACACTAGCTTCAGAATATCAAGATGACAAAGTCAGATACAGTTGCCACCTTCTTCATGAAGATTTCAGAGATCATAGGTCAGTTAGGTGCTATTGGTGAAATCATCTCTGATAGAGAACTTGTCATGATTACCCTTAATGGTCTTCCAAGCCATTGGGAGCCATTCATCCAAAATATCAGTGGGCGATCCAAATTGCCCAAGTTTGATTGTTTATGGGCAGACTATACTGAAGAGGAGACCAGACTTGCAGCTAGAGGCATGCAATGTTCCCATCATGATGACAATCAATCCCTTGCTACTCATGCAAGGAAAAGCAAAGGAAAAAGAAGAGGTTTCGGCAAAACATTTAAAGGAAGAAAGTTAGCACCAACTTCTGAACACAAAAAGGACATGTCAAAGATTCAGTGCTTCAGATGTGACAAGTATGGCCACTATGTGAAAATTTTTCCTACATTGAAGAAAGGAAATCAACATGCTTCCACTGCTAATGTTGATTCAGAACCACCTCAAAGGAAGTCAAGGAATGCAAGCATGAACGATGAAGAGTTCTTCTTCATTTCAGCCCTCTCAGGTATGGTTCCTACTAGTAATGATATTTGGTTGATTGACAGTGGTGCTTCTAGACATATGACTGGATACAAAGAGAACCTTATAGATCTAGTAGAGAAACAATCTCGTTTGCATGTTGTACTTGGTGATGATGCCAAATATATTGTGAAGGGAGTTGGATCCACTTCCTTACAATTGGGTTATGGCACCCCACTCCATTTGAGTGATGTATTATTTGTACCTGGGATGAGAAGGAACCTTGTCTCTATTTCAGCCTTAGAGAATAAAGGCTACAAGGTTGCTTTCTATGATGGAAAGGTTCTTGCATGGAACAATAAATCTAGTATGGATTATGCTCGGGTGATTGGTGTTCGAGAGGACAGATTGATTGTCCGACCAGTTCAGGCCTTGATACATGATTCTATTAGTTTGAGAGAACTATGGCATAGGAGACTTGCTCATTTACATTATAGAGCTCTTCCTGCTTTGGGGAAGATGGTGACAGGCCTTCCAAAGATCCATGTTGGACACGATGGCATTTGCAGAGGTTTTGCTCTTGGAAAGAATGCCAAGGGGTCCTTTCCAAGCAGAGATAACAGATCCAAGGGGATATTAGACTTGGTTCATACAGATTTATGTGGACCCATGACAGTTGCTTCCTTGAGTGGATACCATTATTATGTGATCTTCATTGATGACCACTCTCGGAACACTTGGATTTACTTCTTGAAGACCAAGGATGGTGTCCTTGCTAGATTTTAGGAGTACAGAGCATATGTCGAAAACCTGACCGGAAAGAAGATCAAAGTATTGAGATCAGATAATGGAGGAGAATACACCTCCGAGGATTTCAGTGATTTATGCATTGAGGCAGGGATCAAGTGTGAGTACATTGTTCCTTACAATCCTCAATAGAATGGGGTCGCAGAAAGGAAGAACAGATCTATTGTTGAGGCAATCAAGGCGATGATTCATGATCAACATTTACCTATGTTTCTGTGGGCAGAAGCATCCATGACTGTAGTGTATGTTCAAAACAAAAGTTCTCATAAGACTTTAAGGAACATGACTCCCGAGGAGGCCTTCACTGGAGTGAAGCCTGAGGTTGGAGACTTCAGGATATTTCTGTGTCCAATATACATTCATATACCCAAGGAGAAAATGACCAAGCTAGACCCTTCAGGTAGAAAGGGTACATTTGTGGGGTACAGTGAGTCTTCAAAGGCATACCAGATCTACATCCATGGTCAGAGACAGATTGAGGTGAGTAGAGATGTTACCTTTGAGGAGGAGGTAGCCTTCAGAAGATCTAGAGGATCTCGCATGGAAATTGATAGTGAGAAACAGAAAGAGATGGTGCCCTCTCCCCCTCACCCTCTAGCAGTTCAGAGGAAGACAGTTGAGCCTATTGATCCCATTGATCCTGTAGCTCCAGTTGATGTTCCCAGAGATATTGTAGTAGGTCAGAAGAGACCTACATGGGCTCGTCAGACTCTGCAGGAGGTAGAAGGACATGCAGCTCCTCGTGGTACCTTCCGAGAGAGCAAGAGACCTTAGAGATATTCACGCTATGCCACAACTTTGAGCCACATCATTGATTATGAGCCTTCATGTTATGAGGAGGCATCTAGTCAACCAATATGGAGAGATGCCATGATGGAGGAGTATCAGTCCATCATGAAGAGTAATGTGTGGGATATTGTTCTTAGACCTGAAAGGAAGTCTGTAGTGACTTCCAAGTGGATCTATAAGATCAAACATACAACTGAAGGGAGCATTGAGAAACACAAAGCGAGATTTGTTGCTAGAGGATTCTTTGAGGTGGAGGGAATAAATTATGAGGAGACATTTTCTCTTGTTGCTCGATACACTTCTATTCGGACAATTATTTCCCTTGCAGCATCCATGGGTTGGAGACTACATCAGATGGATGTGAAGACAACCTTTCTCAATGGAAAGATTGAGGAATAAGTATACATCGAGCAACCCTTGTTTTAAAAACTGTCAAACTGGAACCGGAACCGGAACCGGCTGGTTTGACCGGTTAGCTGCATGACCGGTTCGAACCAGTGAAAAAATCGAACTAGCCGGCCGGTTTATGACAGAATCGGCTGGTTTGCTGGTTTGGTACTGAATCGGCCGGTTTAGTACCAAACCGATCGGTTTCATCATAAACCGACCGATTCGGTTCGATTTTCCTGTAGCGGGCCCGCGGACCTCAAAAACTTCTATTTTTTTGCTAAACTAATACCCTAGTTCCCTCTAAACCCTAACTCTACCCTATATATATCTATCACTCCCCTCTAAGTGCTTCACACCTCTCTCATTCATCATTTGGGAGCATTTGGGTGGCATTCATAGGTTGAAAGAACACTTGGTTGTTGTTAGAGGCCAAGTTAAATCATGTGAGGCACCATTGGATGTTATTGGGCCTATTAGAGAAGAGATGCAAAAAGAACTYAATGACTACCAAGAAGAAAAGGCTAGGGAAAAAGCTATACATGCTGAAATAGGGAGGAAGAGAGGAAGAGGGTTGTAGCACAAATGAGGGCAGCCAACCCCACTTTTGATTATGAGGACTCTCCAACTATTCATTCTACCAGTGTTAGAAATAGAGACCCCTTTCATTATGTTCCTCCTCCCCTTGAAAGTGAAAATACCATGCATCTGCCTAAAAGTAAAAAGAGGAATACCATCCAGAGCTATTTCACACCTCCCCCCACTTCTGGCTYTGACAATGCCAATGTTTCTCAAGTTCAACCCACTCAATTTCAGCCCAYCTTAGATGACCATTGGAAGAAACAATATAGAGAGATTTCTTATGAGTACATAGCTAGATGGTGGCATCATGCTGATATCCCCTTCAATGATGCCCGCTCACCATATTACCAACCTATGTGGGATGCCATTATTGCTTGTGGTAGGGGCTTCAAAAGCCCTAGTATGCATAATTTGAGTGGATCTCTTTTGCACAAAGAGGTCGCATCCATTGAAGAATACTTGATAGATTTCAAAGTATCATGGGCCAAAACAGGATGTACCATCATGTTAGATGGATGGAGTGATGGAAGGAACCGTACTATCATAAATTTCCTTGTCTCTTTCCCACAAGGAACCATGTTTTTGAGATTAGTTGATGCATCTGATAGGTTCAAAGATGCAAACTTGTTGTTTGAGCTATTAGATGAGGTTGTTATGGAGGTGGGGGTGGCCAATGTTGTTCAAGTCATCACAGATAATGCCTCTAACTATGTTCTTGCTGGGAAGATGTTTAAGGAGAAACACAAAACCATATTTTGGACCCCATGTGCTGCACATTGCATAGACCTTGTGCTTGAGGACATTGGCAAACAAGAATGGATCAAAAAAACTATAGAGCATGTCAAAAGCATCACAAAGTACATCTACAACCACTCATGGGTTTTGAGCCCGATGAGGAAAAACTTCTTAGGCCTGCCATCACTAGATTTGCAACTCACTTCTTGACATTGCAATCTATAGCTTCCTAATCAAATAACTTGCAAAAGATGTTTGCATCTGATGAATGGAATGCATCTCAGTGGGCCCACAGACAAGATGGCAAAGACACCAAAAAGAAAGTTAATGATCCCACATTTTGGAAAAAAGCAGCAAAAATTGTGAAAATTGTCGAGCCACTTGTTAAGGTGTTGCGGCTAGTGGATGGGGAAAAATTGGCCATGGGTTACATTTATGAGGCTATGGATTAGGCAAGGGAGCAAATAAGGGCAGCATACAAGGATAGAGTGACCAAGTATGGGCCTATTTGGGACATCATTGATCGTAGATGGAACAATCAACTCCATCGCCCTATACATGTAGCTGGGTATTTCCTGAACCAAAGGTATCATTACAGAGCGCAGCTTGGAGAAGATATGACTAGGGAGGTTAGAGATGGCTTGATTGATTCCTTGAGCGCATGGTCCCTTCTGAGAGTGATCAGTTGGAGATACATTGACCAATCACTTCTTTCACTAGAGCCACAGGTACCTTCGACAAGAACCTAGCAAAGATTGCAAGGATGTGGATGAGCTAGGTAACAATTCCAAAGTTTAAAGTTCAAGTGTTTAAATTTTAAACTTTAAACTTTATATACTTTATAATTTATTACTTCAAGGAACTAACTTGACTAATTATGTTTTTTGCAGCAAACTAGTGGGAGTCATTTGGCAGCCATTGTCCTCAATTGAATTTTTTTTCAATTAGAGTGTTGAGTCAAACTTGCAGTGCTTCCAAGTGTGAGTGCAATTGGTCTTTCTTTGAGATGATTCACATGAAGAAGAGAAACCGTTTAGAACAGAAACGGTTAAATGATCTAGTCTTCGTGCAGTACAACCTTTGACTAAGGCGCAACCAATTGTTGAACAAAAGACACGATTTAGATCCTATTATGTTGGATGATATTGATCCAACTTCAGATTGGGTAGCGAAGACTCACCCACCAGAGTTTGATGTTGACTATGATTTGGAGGTGGAGTTAGCAGGGCAGGTTTAGATGGATGCAGATCCACTATTAGGGCCTTGCGGTCCGATTCCAATGTCATATATGGTAGGCCCTAGTGGAACTACATGAAGTTGTAGCCGTATACCTCATGTGCCTCGTCGCGGTCGCACTCGTACTACTACAGCTAGTGCAACTTTAGAGCGCGTAGTCACAAATGTCCTTGATGGTGATGAGTCTGAGGCCGAGTTCGAGTCTGAGTTAGAGACAGATGATGATGTCGAGGGCGAGAATGCCCATGCCATTTCTACTTCTAGCAGTAGTGATGATTGATCGTTGATCATGTTGATCAATGAGATAGTGACTTGTAGTCTTGACTCTTGCTAGTATGTTTTTTGTTGTTGTAGTCTATAGAGGACCAACGCCATTTAGAGCCTCCTTGATTATGTATTTATGTTCCGATCTCTAGATATGTATTGCACTTGGTGCCGTTTTGATATATTCATGAGCATACTTTGGATATGTTGTCTCTGATTGTCTCTAATGCTTTGGAAACATGATTTAAAATCTTAAAAATATATTTTTTTCGTTAAAATTTAAATATTTTATGTATTTTAAAAAAAAACGGTTCATTACCGGTTCTGGTTCCGGTTCAGGTTGGACCCTCGATCGGTTCCGGTGCCGGTTTCGATTTTTAAAACTATGCGAGCAACCATATGGTTTTGTCATACATGAGAAGGAGTCTCATGTGTGCAGGTTGAAGAAGGCCCTGTATGGACTCAAGCATGCACTTTGAGCTTGGTATGCGAGGATTGATGGACACCTTATGAGTTTGGGCTTCAACAAAAGTGTTGTCGATCCCAACTTGTACTACAAGAATGTTAATGGTGAGTCCCTGATTCTGGTCCTCTACGTTGATGATTTATTCTTCACTGGTACAAAGAGCCTTATTGTTGAATGCAAGTATGCGTTGGCCTCTGAGTTTGAGATGAAGGACCTTGGTATGATGCACTACTTCTTGGGACTAGAGGTGTGGCAGAGAACTAATGAGATCTTCCTAAGTTAGGGGAAGTACACAATTGAGATATTGAAAAAGTTTGGGATGCTGAACTGTAAGCCCATGGCTACACCAATGGTGACGAATTTGAAGAAACTAAGTGTGTCTTCTTCTGATTCTGACGAGATTGATCCGACCCTGTACAAACAACTGATTGGATCATTGATGTATCTAGTGAACACTAGACCAAATATTTGCTATGTAGTGAGTGCACTTAGCCAATTTATGAGTCAACCGAGGCAGACACACTGGATTGCTACGAAGCATGTGTTGAGATACCTGCGAGGCGCAGTTGGACATGGTCTGATATATACTTCCAGTATTGACATGAGATTGCAAGGATATACTGACTCTGATTGGGCAGGGAGCGCAATGGACAAGAAGAGCACCTTCGAATGTTACTTCACTTTGGGATATGTCATGGTTTCCTGGTGTAGCAGGAAACCGACTTCTGTGGCTTTGAGCACCGTATAAGTAGAGTACATTGCATTGAGTGTGGTAGTACGCGAAGCAGTGTGGCTTCACAAGCTCCTTGTATATTTATTTGGACATGTGTTAGATTCCACTGTTATTCATTGTGATAACCAGAGTTGTGTGAAGCTCTCAGAGAATCTAGTGTTTCATGACAAGTCAAAACACATTGAGATCAAGTACCATTACATCCGAGACATGGTACAGAGGAAGGAAGTACTGGTGCAGTACCTTCCTACAGATGAGCAAGTTGTTGATGTTCTTACCAAACCCCTTACTAGGACGAAGTTTGAGTACTTCCGTGACAGACTTGGTGTGGCAGAGAATGCCTCCCTTGCTGAAAGGGAGTGTTCATGTTTGCAGCTTCCTGAAACATTCTTCAGATCGTACTCCTCTGTGACTGAGTTGAGTTGAACTGTGACGACACTTATCCGAGAAGAGATAAGTGGGTTTGGGCTTATAGCCCAACGTCCCTTGTGGAGAGAACATGACATGTCAAGGAATTGACCTTGACGTCACACACTATGGGGAGTTGACCCTAGTGTTTCTAGAAGGAGTAGCCTCTAGAAGTCCACATGGGAGTGCCATGTGTGACAGATATTCTCCAAATCGTACTCCTCTGTGACTGAGTTGAGTTGATCTGTGAGGACACTTATCCGAGAAGGGATAAGTGGGTTTGGGCTTATAGCCCAACGTCCCTTGTGGAGAGCACATGAGGACATGTCAAGGAGTTGACCTTGACGTCACACACTATGGGGAGTTGACCCTAGTGTTTCTAGAGGGAGTAGCCCCTAGAAGTCCACATGGGAGTGCCATGTGTGATAGATCTTTTTGCCACGATGTCCCGAGTAAGCATTGGGTGGACCTTCTCCTAGATTGGGCTGCAAACCAAGGGAGATAGGATGCATTTATCACAAAGGTGTACTTGTGGTAAATGGGCCCAGGCGTAGTCCTTCCTTGATCATGACAAGGAATAATATGGACTCGAGGTGCTTGAGGTGTTTTCCACGTGTCAGTTAGCATCAGGCTAACACTCACTCACAGGGGTGTACCTATGGTGAACGACCTTGGTTGAGAATGTCTCTCTCGTTGAGAGGGAGTGTTGATGTTTGGAAAACATCGGGAATACATTCTTCCATATATATATATATATATATATATATATATATATATATAATATGACATGATATTTATAATACAACATATAAATATACATAATAAATAAGTAGTTACTTATTATCCAAGGGACGCATCCTTTCATGGATGGTCACCATATGTTCTCTATATATGGAACTCTCATCATTGTAAAGAGACTAAATGTAATTGAACAACATTAAACTCCAACAGTAATTTCTGTGTAAATGCTTGTGTGTGATTTTCTATGTATGAGGTTGTTGCAGTGCACTGTAGGCAATGTATGAGAATATCCAGAAAGGTTCAAAAAAATTGTTTTACATTGTTACAACCATATTTGTATGTGTATTACCAATTTCTCACTAATGAGAAGAATAGAGACCGTTGATTCTTGAAGTTTCATGGTTTGTGAAAATTTGTATTTGAAGCTTGGGTTGTGTTTATTTTGAATGATTGAGCAGTTGGCAGTTGTTTTGGTGACTCCAATGCACCGCTATCATGGTATTAAAGACACCCATGGAACAAAGAGGAAAATCAATATCTGTTGAGGAAGAAGATGAAATCACAACCCCTTTCAGAGTCTTCAATCTCCCTCAAAACCTAATCAAATCTTACTTCTATCTTGCTAATTCTATCATCTAATGTCTTCGAATAAGCAAAGCCACCGATATCCCATTCATTAATGAAAAATGCTTCACAATCATCCCAAGAGAAAATGGAGTCCTTGGGCTGATTAAGATACCATTTGAAAGCTTCTCCTTCCAATTTGCGAGCAAATAATTCCATAGCAACATCTTCGTGCTCAATACCCATAAATGCATGTGAAGTCCGAAGGGTCACACACTTTTCTCTGGATCGTGGCTCTAAAGCAGATCGCTCTTCAAATGAAACGGCTAGGAACAGCTACGAAACATTTCTAATCCTCTTCCATGCGAAACATGTAGCAGATCTCCTCTTCTTTATAGGAAAAAAGGGTTTTTAATTTCAGTGTAGTCCCCAAGTGATACATTCAAATACCTGGACCACCAATGCCTGTTCTCACCTAAACACAAACACACGACAGTCAGATTCAATGGGAACTGGATTTTGTTCCTATGTAAGAGAATGCACGGAGCGTGAGGAAAAATGCATGCAACATGAGTAAAAATGCACGCAGAGGGGTCCAAGCGAAAATCTAACAGGGAGGGAAGCAAGAGTCAAGCTTCGTACACAGATTTTGCCTTTGTCCAATGACCCCCCAGGTGCAAAACGCACGCCCAACACTGTTGGAGATGCGTTAGGCTACCAAATTTGGCAGGGTTGTTAAGTGTGACCTCATGAGCTAGTATGTCATTGTATGTAACAATGGGTTCAAATAGGGACAACAATCCCCTATGTGGCGTGTTAATAAGTCCAGAAATGTCCGAAAATAATCATCTGCAACAAAATTAAATTCTGCCCCTGCATGAAGTTGGTGCTTTGCTCGATCTGGATGCTCAACATGTATATTCTCTGTCTTCATAACTAATTGAATCTGCAATATCATAAATACAAACGGATCCCATGATGGAATGAACTTAGATTTCGACCCTATGAGACCTTCATCCAATTCACTCAAACGTAATTTTGACATCAACATTTGACCATGGGACACGACCGTTACATCGATAAGACCATGACTTGATACAACTTTCTAATGATAAACTTTGACCATCATAATCGCCGACACTTTTGACTTAAAATTTGGAGTCAGATGCGCTAATGCATGCATTGCCGATTATTGAAAAATGAAGATGAAAAATGAAAAAGTGTAAAGGTTATATGATTTAAATTTATTTGGCATTAGAAATTGCATTTTTGAATGTATAGATAGATTCATGGCCATCAAAAACCCTTAATGGAGCTGGATTGTGCAATTTCAACTACTCATATTTGCAACTTAAACAATTTTTTAAAATTTTTGACTTGATCTTGGACAAAAATATTGGAAAAATTCAAATCGTAACATGTTTCAACTACGTGTTGAAAAATTAGACACAAAGACCCAAAAACTTAGGGTGAGAGTTAAAAAAAACAATAATGCTAAAGAGATTTATAACAAAAGCTGATTGCAAAGCAACTCATGGACTGAAAACAAAAACCCTAGACTTAAACCACTGCTCAACCATGGTGACTGAGCTTATTCTAATTCTTTCTATCCTGCTCTAATTCCAACAGGAAACAAATTGTCAAGTGAAATCATACTTCGAGTGCAGCGATTCAATGACCCCACTGGGAACACAGATTTTGCCTTTGTGCTTGATGATGAACCAAAACAAGCATATTGTGATCCACATGTTGATGTAAGTTGGCCTTTTAACCGCTTTTCTTGTCAGAAGAAGGGATGCGACATCAGACCTTAATCTATTGAATAGCTAGAATGAAATCTGATTTACCTGTTGATTTGTTGAATAGCGAGAATTAAATCTGATTTACCTGTTGATTTGTACTTGGAATAACTGATTCCATCCAAGATTGAATTGGATCAATATATTTTTCAATAGTCAAACACATTAAGGCATTGAAGTCATGGTTGTCCCAGACATTTCTAACAGGTACACACCACCGAGATTTGGGAAAACATCATCACTGCTACTAGAAGAAACTCTGGCACAATATGTGAAAAATGAAAAGGTGGAAACTTTGTTGATCTTTTTCTCACCTTTGGAAATTAATGTCATTTATGATGTCGGTGTAAGGTTGATCATTGTCAACAAGTTGATACAAACTTACATCATCATACCATTGCTCCATAGCTAGGATTGTGTGGTTGTTGTCACAAACTTACATCATCACACCATTGTTGCATGGCTAGGATTGTGTGGTGGTTGTCATCCTATATAGAATCGACAAATGATGTTGTCTCCTTTAGCTTCCATCCTCACCCTCATATATTTCATTTTTATGTACAAGAGGATGATGAGAACTAAATATCATGGTGGTCTCATTGATAATATGTTGCCAGATATTTTCATTTCCAAGACACTCTTTTCTTGGGAAGGATCATTATTGCTAGCTCCTCATGTATATGATCTGCATCATGGCCATTGTTTCAAGGAATCAGGAGATGTTGAATTTCTTGTCCTATATTTTCCCCTTACAGATTTGATTCCTATGCTCAACACTACGTTGCAAGAAATGCCTCACCCCCTAGTGTTTCGCCTCCAAAATGCCAAGAAATGTGGAAACATGTATTGAATGTGCTAGAAATGTGGTGAAACATTTCACATGTAGTTTCCCCATTACAAATTTGATTCCTATGCTCAACACAACGTTGCAGGAAATGCATCCCCTGTGTTTTTCCCCAAAAATGCCAAGAAATGTGGAAACACGTATTGAGTGTGTTGGAAACGTGGTGAAATGTTTCACATGTAGTTTCATGATTTGTAAATGTGAGGGGAAAGACCATGTGACATTTTGGACATGTTTTTCCTCTTAAAGTCGGGGCTAAGGAAATGAACACTAGGACCTGTTATCGCAAGATTTGTAGTTGTGCAAATCCCAACACAAGTCTCCCAAATCTGCGTTACTATGGAAAACCTTATCGTTGTCACCTTAGTAAGAAATTCCCTCATTTTAGTGATGGAGGTGGTCCACCACAGGGGAGGCTTCCCCGGTGACCTCAAGGGATCAAAGTAGCAAGTTTAGTAGCCAATCCTATTGCCCCCTCTCTTGATCACCTAAGACAAGGCCCAGGTCAAGGAGAACTAGGAGGCATAAAGATGTTTGAGTACCTGCCCAAAACAAGAACACTTATAGCATATATATAATGATTTCCAGTACAAACATGCAAATGGTACCTCTTTAAGACACTAGACAGTGAAAATTGCTATGGTTGTTACGAAATTGCAACAATACAACAATTTATAACATCAATTAAAAGTTTGTAACAACAGTAATAAAAGAGATAAAAAAAATGCATCAATTGACAAGGAAAACTTAGCACATATCCAATATATTAATATCAAATTGTTTCAAGCAATTTCTGAGCATGATATACCATCATTAGAGCAATGTATGCAACAAATTAGAGTGTATGAAAATGGTTGTAGCAAATATTTGCAACAACAACAAGTTTGCTAGCAAATTATATTAAGTTAGTGTTAGTAACGTTAGTAGGAAGTTTGCAAGATTTGAAAAAACAAAGTTTGTTGATCACTTTCACCGTAAGAGAGATTAGATATTAGTGCCTTTGAAGGCTATGGAGTATTCACAACAATAATACAATATGTTTGGAGATGAAACTAACAAAGATTTAAGAGGTAGGGCTTAAACTCCAAGGTGCTAGCACATTAGGGCATTCAAGTTTAAGCCTTAAGGAGAATGATTGCTAGAGTGCAAGCACTTTTGGGCTCTACCAACCTTTTATCCCTTCTTAAGTACTTCAACTAGGTCACAATCAAGAGTCTAGGGCCAAAATCCTAAAGTGATAGCACTTTAGGAGTCTAACCCTAGCTAGGATTTCTTCACAAATTTTGGACAAAATTAACCTTGTGAGAGGAGGAAGCACTTATGCTCCTCTCTTAGGGTTTCACCAAGCAAGACGTCTAGCATGAACAAGTAAAATTCACCATGAAACATTAATAGTATGAAATAAAATTGCAGAAATTTACTTACTTCGTCAAGTATCACAAGAGTAAACCCTAATTGCAACAATTCCATCCAAAATTCAACAAAGAACATCAATTACTTGACCTCCAAAAGACAACACATGAGAGAGAGAAGTAAATAACCCCAAAATAGTGAAAATTTCAGACTTAGTACTCTCACAAAGTTGAGAAGATGTGATGATAAAATGAAATGTCAAGGTGCTTTATTTATATGGAGCTACCTTGACCTATTTTTCCACATAAAATTGTCAACAACAAACTATAAGAGGGCTAACTCCTTTAATTTTCCCTTGCATTATGCCAAAATAAAAATTTACATGAAATAAAATCCTAGAAGGGTGACATAGGCTCTCCAAATACAATGTCAAGCATGAAGGAGGGATGTGTTGGGCCTCCAAAGGCCACGTGTCATGCTATCATTTGCCAAAGTGTCATGTCATGGGTCTCCTCTTGTCAAACCACCTCCAAAACCATCTCATCCATCAAACCCTAGCCTCCAAGATTACATCAAGGGCTAATGGGTGACGTCCTAGGCCTCCAAAGGAAAACATCCAAGTGGAAAAGGGTGCAACTTCATCCTCTAGTGATGCCAAGGTGCCTCCAAAGGAAATGTACTCCACTCTCAAAGTGCAATGCCCATCATCAATGGTCACCCATACGTGGGGTATGATATCCATCATGTGGGAAATGTCCTGCAAAGACAAACAAGTACTCCTCCAAGGGTCCACAAGTCACATGATTCATGCCAAGTAAGCCACATTTAATACAATAACCACCCAAACATGTGCATCAAAGCCCTCATTTTCAAATTAAACAAATGCTCAAATACCTTCTAAGTTTTTCCAAATTTAGGTATGCGAGGGGTGTCATGGTGCCCTATTGGGTAGGTCAATCCCCAAGTCAAGGAATGTTTCCCAAGAAGGCCCTATCTAGACCATGCAATGAATATGAGGTGGATTGGGGAAGGACCCTTGGGCATGGGGTTCTTGACATATCAAGGGTTCATATTGTCTCATTTATGGGTGCCTTTGTGGAAGGTTTGCTACATCCTTGAGTTCCCTTCATTTGCAATGCAACATGTTTCCAAGCCCTTTATTTTCCTTTTTATTAAGCTTGAACATTGAGTGCTATGTGCAATGGAAATAAGCGTGAGCATTTATGTATGATGTGAGCTACAATACCTCTAGGCCTTTAGCACCTTCTACCCATGAAATGAGGTACAAGCCCTTCTTGGGGTCAATGCACCTAAAACCCCAAAAGATGAGGAAACAGAGGGGAAGAAGTGTGTAAAGTGGTAAGTATGAGTGAGGAATGGTACAATGACCCTTAAAAAAAAACTATTAGCAACCCTTTTCCCGAGGGTGACCAACTTACTAGGATACCATGTCCACCACCAAGGTGAAATCAAACAAAAGGTATAATTTCCAAGAAAAAATTCCATAATCAAGAAAGGACTCTTTGCAACATGCTCAAATGATTCAAATATCAAAATGTCACTTACCATGAGACTGGACTTGTTACCTCATGAAGCAAGACCTGTTATCTTATGGGAGCTAAACTGGTGTAGTGGATGGTGCTCTACTGTCAATGATGATGATGGTGAACTGTGGTGAAGAAGAGGGGCTCTATGAGTTTTGTTATACATCTGACTCTCGACACTCCATGTATGCTACCTATGGGCGTCGATACATCATCTCCTTAGTTACCCCTAGTTTGCGGGGGTAACATCTGGCTCCTACATGGGGACATGTGCTCACCGTAGAGTGCATGAGAACTTCAACATCTCCCGGTATGACCTACACCTACACAAACTCAAGCAAACTGTTGAAATTAGAGGGGTGGTGTAACTCGCCCCCCATTCGTATGGAAAAAATGATAACTACCAAAAATGTATGCTACATGCGGGCCTCGATACATCATCTCCTTAGTTACCCCTAGGTTGGGGGGTAACATCTGGCTCCTACATGGGGACATGTGCTCACCGTAGGGTGCATGAGAATCTCAACATCTCCTTGTATGACCTACGCCTACACAAACTCGAGCAAACTGTTGAAATCAGAGGGGTGGTGTAACTCACCCCCCGTTTGTATGGGAAAAATGATAACTAACAAAATCTAGAGAAAAACTTGAAAATAATTTTTTTCTGATATTTTCATTCCAATATTTCAATATGAGTATACAAATGTAACATAGCAATATGCAAGGATGCAGGAAAGACAATATGTAAATAAGAAATATGTATGCAAATTCAAGAAAAATGCAACTACACTACTATGACATGTGTGTTGCAAAATATATACCATGCAATGCAGAATGAAAATGCCTACCCTAACATACCTACCTAATCTATGTTAGTAGAAATGCTAGGTATAATCATATAACTATAAAACCATGATAGCATTGTATCAAAACATCTACCCCTGTGCTTTATCATAGACCATAATAAAGATAAATCAAGCACAAAAAGAACATGAGTTAGAGCAGTCGTTATATCATAACTAATCATAAAATCAAACTCATGGAGGTAGGAGGGAGGGACAAAATCATGTAAAGAGGTATCACCACAACCCTGGCATATCCATCCCAAGACAAGGCCAAAAAAATCAGATGAAGGAAATTCCTCATCCTTAGCTAGAAGGCTATCACTTGAAGATCGAGAAGAAGGGATGGGCAGGAACCTATGGAAGACTCCAAGGTTGCCCATGGAAGAAGAAAGAGAAAATAAAGGGGTCAAAACAGCCTAGAGAAAACATTTTTCTCCCAATCCAAGGCTTGTTGGTCATATGTATGAAATCGAAAACCCTCACGAAAAGCCATGGGTTGAAAACAACTTTGTCCTATAAGCAAGTGATTGTCATGAGATAAATTCCCAACTGTATCTATAGTGGAATAGAAAGGTGAAAGAAGGGGAGGCTGGAAATTATCGTCACAAACATCCCGCTCTAGGAAAACCATATCCTTACTCTCATCAAAATTAGAGCACACTATTGGTTGAAAATTGCCTTCGTAGAATAAATCCAAGTACTCAAAAGAATAAGTGTCAAACCCCCTAGGATCATGAGAACACTGTGATAATTCATCCCTGGGTGGTTGGAACAAATATGTAATCATGGCATCTTCTTGTTGCCAAACATCTGAATCAATACCAATCACATACGATTGTTCTAGCGACAATAATTGAAAATGAACCTCAATATCATAAATGGGATGTCAACCAGGACAAGTCACATCCCATTTACATCTCCCAACATGTATAAACTCGTCGATATTGTCAATCACATCATCACTTCCATTAAAGCATGAAGGGGGATAGTGTATCCAAGGTTTCCTCTAACACTTCTTCACTTTCCAAATAGTAGAATAGAGCATCATCGAAATCATGGAAATGAGCATAACTTACCATGTTCTTTTCTTCATGTGCAGGAGTGGAAATTTGGATGACTTCATTAGATGGAGGAGAAAACACTAGTACTTCGTCTTCATGAGGATCCTCTTTGTGGATTGGGTCTTCAACAAGGTGTGTTTCATCAAATTTCTCTTCTTTGGCATATTCACAAGGAAACTCATGTTTGTGTATTGGGTCATCTTCCGCATGATTCACCTCTTTAGGTCCTCGTTCTTCAATCAAATCTTTGTCGTCTCTAATGGAATCATGAGATAATTCTTGCTTCTCTTCGAGGGATTGGTATCCCTCTTCATGAATCTTCTCTTCAACTTATTGTTCGTCAATGGATTCTTCATCTTCCTCAATAGGGATAGAACATAACCCTTCCCTCTAGAGGGCCATCATGAGATTGTGGAGAGTGTCTTCATAACTTTGTGTTCTTGGGGCCCACCTTTTGAGGAATTTTTCAATGAAGATTTCAAGAGAAGATATACTCTTCGGACGAGGAGTGTGCTCAACCCAATCATTTTTTCTTATTTCTAGAGATAGAAAAAACAATCTTATTAGCACATCTTGATGTGTTATATATATCTCTGAAACATACTTCAAGAAATTCACAACATGAGAAATAGCCAAGGATGGGTCTCCATCAAATTTTGGACAATTACTACCCCAACTTTGAGAAAAGTGATTTGGGTACCCTGGAACATGTTCAATGTACATGCATGGAAACATTTTGTGAAGTAACCATCATTCCATGATCCCATTACTTGAAAATATGTAATATCACAAAGTTGATATCATGATGACACCTCTGAATATATCAGTGGAGTCACCAGATGATCCCTCTAGGATCATCAAAGGAAGGTGAGGGAACTACCCTCAGTGGAGGCGCCAGGTAAAATTTGAGAGATAAGGGCTTCGGGGAAAGTTTACCAAAATATATGTTGTTTGAGGAGAATGACTCAATCCTTCCCGACAATGGTGCCAAAATGTTATCGTAGGATTTGTAGTTGTGTGAATCCCAACACAAGTCTCGCAAATCTGCGTAACTATGGAAAATCCTACCACTATCACCTTAGTAAGAAATTACCTCGTTTTAGTGATGGAGGTGATCCACCACAGGGGAGGCTTCCCTGGTGACCTCAAGGGATCAAAGTAGCAAGTTTAGTAGCCAAGGCTACCACCCCCTCTCTTGATCACCTAAGTCAAGGTCTAGGTCAAGGACAACTGAGGTATACATATGTTTGAGTACCTGCCCAGAACAAGAACACTTATAGCATATATATAATTATTTCCAAGTATAAACATGCAAATAGTACCTCTTTAAGACACTAGATAGTGAAAATTTCTATGGTTGTTACAGAATTGCAGCAGTACAACAATTTATAAGAACAAGTATAAGTTTGTAACAACAGTAATAAAAGAGATCATAAATGCATCAATTGACAAGGAAAACTTAGCACATATCCAATAGATTAATATCCAATTGTTTCAATCAATTTCTGAGCATGTTATACCATCATTAGAGCAATGCATGCAAAAAATTAGAGTGTATTAAGATGGTTGTAGAAATGGTTTTCAACAATAGCAAGTTTCCTAGCAAATTAGCTTAAGTTAATGTTAGAAAAGTTAGTAGGAAGCTTGAGGGATTTGAAAAAATATATTTTGTTGATCACTTTCACCATAAGAGAGCTTAGATATTAGTGCCTTTAAGGGCTATGGGGTCTTCACAACAACAATATAATATGTTTGAAGATGAAACTAACAAATATTTAAGAGGTAGGGCTTAAACTCTAAGGTTATAACACATTAGGGCCTTAGGGTTTAAGCCTTAAGGAGAATGATTGCTAGAGTGAAAACACTTTTGGGTTCTACAAACCTTTTCTCCCTTCTTAAGTACTTTAACTAGGTCATAATCAAGAGTCTAGGGCCAAAATCCTAAAGTGCCTTAGGGTTTAAGCCTTAAGGAGAATGATTACTAGAGTGCAAACACTTTTGGGCTCTACAAACCTTTTCTCCCTTCTTAAGTACTTTAACTAGGTCATAATCAAGAGTCTAGGGAAAAAATCCTAAAGTGCTAGCACTTTAGGGCTTTAGGATTCTAACCCTAGCTAGGATCTCTTCACAAATTTTGGACAAAATTAATCTTGTGAGAGGAGGAAGAACTTATGCTCCTCTCTTAGGGTTTCACCAAGCCAGACGTCTAGCATGAAGAAGTAAAATTCACCATGAAACATTAATAGTATGAAATAAAATTACAGAAATTTACTTTCTTCACCAATATGTCACAAGAGTAAACCCTAATTGCAACAATTCCATTAAAAAATCGGCAAAGAACATCCATTACTATCCTATACTATCCTTACTATCCTATACTATCCTTGTTCTTTTTCTTGACTTATCAAACCAACTAAAACCATAACAAACATATTTGAAGCTCTCATGATTTAATTTATTTATCACGAGCGATCACATCTCCCATTGAAATTAGAGAATATTTGTTTATATCATTTAAACACAATTGAACAAATCAAGTTATACACTTATCTGATCAAGGGAAATTTCCAATACCAACTGACTAAGAGAGGACGCATTTTCTCCCAACCTTAGGCCATATTGTAGAGTACCTTCCTACAATATTCCACCCTTGTGCCAAGCCATGATACCACAAGGGGAATGGTTTAACTGGGTTCCAAACTTAAGATGATCCAGGAAGGTCACTCTCTTTTCTCCTCTGACAACAATAGAAGTTACCCCCTTCCCACTGAGCTCAGAGTATGTACAGGTTTATTAGGTGGTTTCTCAACTGGATTTCCTCTACACAAGGGAGTCCCTTCTCTGCTAAACAACCCCTCGAAAAACTCCTCTCACTAGTGTTGGTTTATGTCCAGTAAACACCAAGTTGTATCCCACTATTTCTCTAGTCTAGATATGGGTCTTCTCTACTTTAGGATGATCAATATCAAATTGGTCAAGTTTTCTATTTTCTTTAAGGAAACCTTCCACTTTCTCCTCTTCCTCAATCTGTGCTCACGAACACCTATGTTCCCAACACCTTTTTCTTTGTGAGTAAGTTCCTTGTTAGTTCTATCAGGGATTAAAATTTCTATGTTGGTCTGTGAGTGTGTGCACCCTCTCCTCCTTTCGTCTTTCATTAGTTGTCTTGGTATGGTGGTGTTTTCCACCTTTGGTCTCTTCTTCCTTCGATCTTTTTGGGATTCTTGTAGCCATCCTGCAAACACAACCCATAGTTTGAAGTTCCTATTCTGAAGGGGAAATTTTGTGGTGCTCTATTGTCAGGTTATTGAATTGGCCATTTCCTCCCTCAAGAGACCAATCTGTCAATAGCCATTAATGGCTTCAACCACTCCCCTGACCTTCCACAACTAATTGCGTGGCTCCATTCAGATCAGGTACACTGGAAGGTGTGTGTTTATGCCTGGCAAGGATAATTTAGCTTGTAAACAAGATTCATGTTTTCTTCATAAAAACAACTTAGATCCACCTTACCCAACCACTTAATTAGTCCATGCCTCATCAATTCCCACTCGTGTATCATGACCAGTACGTTTCAAGGTCATTCCCTCTCAGTCAACGGTTTTGGTGTTTTCATTAAATCAAAACATCATTACATGCTTCATAAACATAAATATATGAAGTCTTAGCATAATTATAGTCTTGGGGGAAAACATGATGTTACAAGTGCCATATGTACTAAAAATTAAAATACATTGCAATGCATTCCCCCATTAAGCGAGACATCATTTATTCATTTTTCCAATTAAAAGTGCTTTATTCATTTAGAGAAGTGTTTCATGGATTTTAGTACTTTAGGGCAATCATTTATGTATATTGTGAGCTACAACACCTCTGGGCCTTCAACCCCTTCTTCCCATGAAATGAGGTACAAGCCCTTCATGGGGTCAATGCATTCGAAAACCCAAACGATGAGGAAATGGAGGGGTAGAAGTGTGGAAAGTGGTAAGTATGAGTGAGGAATGATACGATGACCCTTAAAGGAAACCCCCTAGTATCAAACATTTTCCTGAGGGTGACTAACTTACTAGGATACCATGTCAACCACCAAGGTGAAATTAGGCAAAATGCATAATTTCTAAGCAAACATTCCATAATCAAGAAAGGACTCTTTGCAACATGCTCAAAAGATTCAAATATTAAAATGACACTTACCATGAGACTGGACTTGTTACCTCATGAAGCAAGACCTGTTGTCTTATGGGAGCCAAGCCGGTGTAGTGGATGTTGCTCTGCTGCCAATGATGATGATGATGGTGAACTATGGTGAAGAAGAAGGGCTCTATGGGTTGTGTTATGAATCTGTCTCTCAACACTCCATGTCTATTGTTAGTCCTTGAATTTGTCTTGACTTGTTATCCACAAATTATCCTTTTCTTCCATGTTTTGTTTGCCCAAATTTCCCCTTTGACTCATTTCTTCTATACCTTATGGTGTGCTTTTATTGTTTTCTTTAGAATTTTTGTCATGCATTAGTGAGATAAAGTTTGAATTGAGATTATTAGAGTACCTTCCATCAGATAAAAAGTCCATTTCTTGTTTAAATCTGAAAATTTGAGTAAAGGAAGGTGCTACAAAAATACCATTATTATTGTAGCACCTAAAATCATCATTGTTATGGACGTGCTAAATCCCAAAAGATTGTGTAAGCAATTACCCAAGATCATGTTGAGGACCGAGAACCGTTAATTATTTTGATCAAGTCATGACTTGAGTTTGGGTGATGATTCAAATAGATCGAGCTTGTACCCGTCAGTTCTACATCCAATCAAGGGTTTTGGGCCACAATTTCAAACATGGAAATTTATGATTCAGTTCATAATATCTATATCATGGAATAACCATGTTTTGTGGATGAAGAAACTTCTCCATACCATTTGACATTTCAGGAATTCCCAAAAATCCTATCAGTTGAAATCCTAGCGTGTAAGTTTTAAACCTGTGAAGTAAATAAATGCATACATATTCTTAAGAAAAACATAAATTAATCAATGGCTAATACACACAATACATAGACATTTACATTGGAAACCCTTAACCGGGAGAAAACCATCCTTCCTTGGTGCTGCACCTTTCAACTCGTTATTGTATTAATTTCACCATTCACAATACAATATATACAATATTTTAAGTATTTTGTAGCTACCAAAACCCTAATCCCTTAATCCAGAATTAATTTAGAAAACCACTAAAAATAGAAAAATCCGCTAAAATAAAAAAAACCGCCTCAAAACAAATTTTGGGGTGCTACCCCAAACCTCTATGGCTTTGGGCTACCTCCCGAAGCCGAACGATGTGTGTAACTGGGGGGGGGGGGGAATCCTGCCCCCCTAGGGACCCCCCAGGAAAGCGCCTGAAGCACACGACACAAAGGGTGAAGGAAGTTGGGATCGTCAGACGCAGTTGTCGAATCTGACGCGCCCACACACACACACATGCAAAGAATATAACACATACCCAACATTCTCCCACTTTTTGTTTTCTTTGCATACAAGGTTCACATGATTACATAGTCAACAATCCAGGGAAGCAATGCCCATTGTTACTCTACATGAGGAGAACTTCTCTGTGCTCATAGACTTTGTCAATGAATTTGCAACATTCTTCAAAGTGTCAACCTTTTCCAACAACACCTTCTTTTCTTCAACTATGTCTCTCACAAAGTGATACTAAACATCAATATGCTTTGTCTTTGAATGATAAGCATGGTTATTTTCCAGGAATATTTCACTATGACTATCACAATCTAATCTCACTGCTTGTTTTACCAACCCAATACCTGAACACAATCTCTGTAACCATATTTCTTCCTTGATTTGATGAGTGGCTTCCATGTATTTAGCTTCTGTAGTTTAGAGTGCCACTACAACCTGTAATTTTCTCATCCAATTGACTACTCCTCCAAATAGATTAAACACATACCCACTTGTAGATCTTATGTGATCCAGATCTACATTCCAGTCAACATCAACAAACCCATGTATTTCCAACACTCTGTCCAATCCTGGTCTTCCTTGGTAACACAATCTATAACTGGTAGTGCCACAAAAATACCTGAAGACCATCTTTACTGTTGTCTAATGCTCCTTCCCTGGTTTTGACATATACCTACTCAAAACTCCCACTACATGTGCAATTTCTGGTCTAGTACAAACCATTGCATACATCAAACCGCCAACTACATTAGCATACATAACATGGGACATCTCCTCTTCTTCTTCTTATGTCTTGGGACACTGATCCACAAATAACTTTACACCTATAGAAATAGGAACCTTGACCGGTTTACTTTCATGCATATTAAACCTTTGCAATATTGTCTCAACATATTTTCTCTGATTCAACCAGAGTTTCATGTTTGCACGATCTCTTTTAATCTCAATTCCCAAAATGAAGTTAGCATCACCGAGATACTTCATGTCAAATTTGGAGGATAGTTGTGATTTCACCTCCTTGATAACATCCATGTTATTTCCTACCAACAATATGTCATCAACATACAACATTACATAACTGAAGTGATTACCAACCTGCTTGGAATATACACAGTGATTAGCTCTACTTCTCACAAATCCCAATCCAAGGACGTATGTGTCAAAATTTTGGTACCACATCTAGGTGATTGCTTCAAACCGTATAGTGACTTCTTTAGCTTATAGACCACCTCTTTCTTTCCCTTCACTACAAAGTCTTCTGGTTGCTTCATGTAGATTTCTTCTTCTAGATCCCCATGTAGGAATGTTGTCTTCAAATCCATCTATTCCACTTCAAGATCAAAACCAACAATAATAGATAAAATAAATATAATAGAAGTTAACTTGGCAACAGAAGAAAAAATCTCACCAAAGTCAATTCCCTCTACATGGGAATAACCCTTTGCTACTAATCGAGCTTTGTATTTCTCCACTTTTCCTTATGCATTAAACTTCTTCTTAAACAACCATTTTCTACCAACATATTTTCTTCTAGTTGCCAACTCAACTAGATCCCATGCCTCATTCTTATCCAAAGCATCCATTTCTTCAACCATGTCCTTCATCCAGAGTTTATTATCCTCCGAATTCACTGCTTCCCTGACAGTTCTGGGATCATCATCAATAATAGATAAAGCAAAATTAAAATGAAAATCATGTGGACTATACCTTTTTGGTTGCCTTCTTTCCCTCACTAATCTCCTCAATACTGGGGTATGAGCGTCTTCTTCTTTTGCTTCATCTTCTTCGGTTGATTCAGGTTTTGCATCATCCAACTCAAAATCTATTTTCTCAGGTTCTTCTTGCCTTGGTAGGAATTCTTGTTTGGGAACATCTTTCACCTCTCTAAAAACAACATCCCGATTGTAAACATTCTTCTCAGTTTCTGGATTCCAAATCTTATAATCTTTCACACCATTTTTATAACCAATAAATATACACTTTTCAACTTTATTATCCAACTTACTCCTATTTTCCTTTGGAACATGTACATAAGCATAACAACCAAACACTCTGAGATGTTTAAGAGAGGGTTTCTTACCAGTCCATACCTCATGTGGATTTTTATCATCCAATGCCGATGAGGGTGATCGATTGACCAGTTAACATGTTGTACCCACTGCCTCTGCCCATAATTCCTGTCCTAACTCGGCACCATTAAGAATGCTCCTTGATTTTTCCATCAGTTTCATGTTCATCCTTTCTGCAACTCCATACTAATGAGGTGTGTATGGAGTAGTCTTATGCCTTGATATACCACACTTTTTACAGAATTCTTCGAATTTATTTTCGCATAATTCTCCACCATTATCTGTCCTCAATACCTTTATTTTCTTCTTTGTCTGATTTTATACCAGAGCCTTAAACTATTTAAATTTATCAAATACCTCATATTTCGTTCTAAGAAAATAAATCCACTTGTTCCTTGAGAAATCATCTATGAATGAAACATAATACATAGATTTACCTAGTGATGGAATAGACACAGGTCCAAACACATCACTGTGTATCAACTATAAGATCCCCTTTTCTCTTGTAGCACCAGATGGGAATCTTACTCGATTATATTTACCATATATGGAATGTTCATATAAATCAAAATCTAGAGTGAAATTAGACATACCTTCAACCATACCTTTATCGTGTAGTGTTTGAAGGCCCTTTTCTCGAATATGCCCCAATCTTTGATGCCACATCATAGTCTTCTTTCCAGGGATAGTGTTGGTCATGTCTTGTTTATTTCTCTTTTCAAGGACAACAAAACTATTACACCCATTAGTATAAGTGATTCCCAACAACTTGTACAAAGTTCTAGACCGAACTCCCCTCATCAACACCATTGCTCCTCGTACCATCTTGCAAGTTCCATTTCCCAATACAATACCCACACCTGCATCATCCAACTTGCTTACAGATATTAGGCTCCTTGATATTTTTGGAATGTGAAGAACCCCAGGGAGAGTTCTAATCCTTCCATATTTTAGCAACAACTTAACCCTTCCATGTCCCATGATTTTGGATGTCGAGTCATCTCCTAGGAACACATCACCACCATTGTATTTTTCATATTCACAGAACCACTCCCTGTGAGGAGTCATGATATGATGCACATGAGTCGATCAACCATACACCACAGTCTGCATGTGTACCTGTAGATTCCAGGAAAACATCACCTCCTTCTTCAGTGGAGGTTTTTTCCTCTGTGGAAGAGACATTATCAGATCCCTTTGGTTTATCAACCTTCTTAGACTTGCAATCTTTCTTATAATGCCCTGCTTTACCACACTTCCATAATTTCCTAAAATATTTTCCTAGAGACTTAGATCTACCTTTAGATTTAGATCTCCCCCCCGAAGACTTACCAAGATTCTTGTCTTGGGTATGACCTATTACAAATATATCATATGTGCTATGACTATCCATGCTTTTATACCTCATCTCTTAAAATAACAAGGATGCAACTACATCCTCATATCTCAATGTAGATTGAGTGGTACTACCAATTGCTACAACCAGATTATCCCAAGAGTCCAACAAAGAACATAACAAAGTAATAAACTTATCTTCTTCTGCAATCGTAACATTAACATAGCCAAGTAGACTTACCAGAGTATTGAAGGCATTTAGATGTTTTGTCACATAATCTCCATCTTCCATCCTAAGATGATACACCTTATTTCGAAGAAACAACTTGTTTATCAAGGACTTTGATTGATACAAATTCATTAACTTATCCCATATTTCCTTGGTTGTAGATTCTCCCGAGACATTCAACAACACCGAATCCTCCAGGCAGAGTCAAATAGTACTCCTTGCTCTTCTATCCAACTTATCCTAATATTCCTTTGACATACAAATATGTTGTGCACTAGTAGTTTGTGTACCAGAAGATTGTGTACCAGTAGACTTTGTGCCAGTAGACTGCATACCAGTAGGCTGTGTACCAGGATCCACATCGATCCATTGTTCTTTGTCAACAAGAAGGTCCTCCATCTTGAGCTTCCATAGCTCAATTTTTTTACCTTTGAACTTATCAATCTCGATTGTAGAAGAGCTTGCCATTCCTCTTTCTACACTCAAATCACCAATGCAAAATATCCTACTGAACCTAGTTTTATCATAGGCCCCAGATAAAATTGATCTATCAAGATCGAGCTAAACCCTCAGCAACAAAGGCGTTCCCATGAAGCCAAAAACGAGCTCTGATACCACATGTATTTTTTAAACATGTGAAGTAAAGCAATGCATACATATTCTTAAGGAAAACATAAATTAATCAATGGTGCATACACACATTATACAAAGATTTATGCTGGAAACCCTTAACCGGGAGAAAACTAGCCTTCCTTGGTGCTACACCTTTCAACTCTTTATTGTATTAATTTCACCATTCACAATACAATATATACAATATTTTAGGTATTCTGTAGCTACCAAAACCCTAATTCCTTAATCCAAGATTAATTTAGAAAACTACTAAAAATAACAAAATAATCTAAAATAGAAAAACCGCCCACAGACACACATGCAAAGAATATAAGACATACCCAACATAGTGCCTGCAGGCTAAAAAAAACACAACCAGTATAATGGCTCCCAAGAAAGGTGGACATGTCAGTCGTTTGGAGCCACAAGGGATCAAATTTTTGGAAGCATGCCCCAAGATCATGCAAAATTTTAAAAATGCAGGATGGTTCAAGTTCTGTTGCACATTTTGGGGTTACCGTGAGGAGATTTCCATGATTTTTGCAAATAACTTCGATGGATTTGAGATAGTGGTGGTCGGTAATGTGTTAATCCATGTGACAAAACATTCAATTGGAGCTGCATGTAGATTGTCTGTTTATGGATAAAGGTGGTGGAAAAAGGAAATGCTTCCTACTGATCTTGTCAACCAATTCCTAGTTCCAGAACATCAAAATCCCAACTGGAGTTAGGGTATTTCACATAAATGGTTGAAAGAGGAATGACAAAGTGTTTTGGAAGTAGTTCAAAGGCACATTACTTGTGAAGGGAGTTTCTTTGTTGTTCATCGTTATCATATAAGATTGTTGATGCATTTAAATGGTGATAGTCCTATGTGTTTTCCCTTTTATTTGCTGAATATTTTAACAAAGATGTCCAAAAGGGTTTATAGACATCCTAAAACTGCTAACAAGAGCTTGTTTCACCAAGGTGTTATTGAACTAATCAGTAGGTGCGGACACTAACAGATCTCCCTAGATCCACCTGGATCTAGAACAAAACAGGACATGACATGACTCTTTCCCTAAGTTACAACCATTGAATTAGCTAGTAAGGAGGAACAAGTGACATACCTTTGTATCGCTTCCTTAAGTCTTTTTTTCCCCCGCTTCGCTCCGGTGCTTTCATGAGGTCAAAACCAAGACAACACAAACCAACCAAAGTGAATATAGAAAAATGTATTCAATCGTCAACTTATGCATATGATCAAGGAATTACACAATAAAGTAAGAATGACTTTATTGGAAAAGGACATGCCGCTGTATCATATTAATTGAAAGTAGAAGATACAACCTGATCACCTTGATGTTCCAAGATTCCTTTTGGTGACTCTTGGTTCCAACACACACACTTTTTCTGTACTTGCATGAAGAAGATCCAATTCCTCTTGATAGACCTACTAGAGTCTCCAAGCTTTTGTTCAAGCAGGGTTCTTCACACAATTCCTTCACCAATTCTTCAATTAATCTTGCTTAACCTTTTCCATGAGAATCCTTTCAATATATAGGAGAGGGTGAGATGGTTACATGGATGAGAATGATCCCACCAAATCAGAGAAGCTAGTAAAATGACAACCATACGAATGCCAACTCATTTTCTAGAAGATTCCCTTCTAGAACCCTCGAGACTTCTTCTCTTTTCCAAGCTTAAAAACAAGTTTGCACCCTGTGTATAGAGAAACCTGTGAGAAGTTCGCACCCTAGATGAAGGTGGCCTGTGATAATGGGTCATTCTCGCACCCTAGGCCATATGCAACCTGCAAACTCACTTTGAAAATATGTTTTCTGGAAGGAGATAAATGCCATTTTTTTCAGGAGAAAGTTTTTGTTGGGAACCTGAGTACACCATTGTTAATACATCACCAAGATGACCAAAATCATGTGTAATAGAATGCCCCCCAAAGTATGAGGTCAGAATCAGTGACAACTGAAATACTGTATAAACGGTGTGTGTGTGTCAGAAACCAGGAGCACATCTAATCGGAAACCTGCAAATAACCAAGCATCTGCAGAATATCATACTAGTTCTGAGGTAGGCATTCCCATACTCAGATCACAGATAGATGACATCATAAACATAGGTCATGACCACCAATCATACATCGTGGATCCATGCCATCAAAATATCGCATAGCCACCAAGAATACACTGTGGATCCATGCAAGAAGATTCAAATTAAGACAACATAGCCACGAGACATACAAAGTGGATCTATGTGTCAACAAATTATACATATTCCATCGCAGCCAGGATCAAAGAGATGAGACCCGGGGTCTTCAATCCCGTCACCTGAAAGTACAAATCTAACCATGTGATTACATGTGCTGAAGTCGAACATGGTAGAAACCACTTGATTATCGGTCATTGATGAAATCGTTAACAAGTGCGAGGGAAATCACCATTAATGTCAATGACTCCCAAAATACACTAGTACAATCCACTGAATGTGAATAGATGAGTTGAGGTCGAACATTCGATGGAATCTCCCGATCAGGGGTCAATGATGAAAACCCACTGTCGAAAGCGAGGAAACCTGCCATTAAGGCATGCAAGTTCCAAGGTACCAAATAATTTCTAAGTCTTGTTTCTGGATAATGAGCCGGAGTCAATGGAACAAAAATCGTCACAGGAGGGCCTTGATGTATCCCCCATCAATGACAGGAAATGAGTAATAGATTTTTAAGGCGAAACAGAGTATGATGTAAGTTGAACTGGACACAGGGAAGGCCAACATGGAGAGAATGGAAAACTGCAGATGGTCGACTCAATAGAGGTTTCAGATGAACTTCTCTTGAACATATGAATGACACGACCAATGATTTGGCAGCACTGACTCAGAGACGACTCAGGATATGACCTTGTAGCAAGTCGAATGAAAGATAAATGGATTTCCCAAACCGGCTTCAGATAATGAATAGGGGGGTGTCATGTTCAAGAGTGACACTTACTGCCAATAATATGAATATGAAAACACATCCCTTTCCCAAATTTCCCCCCCACCATTTCCGGCGAGTACCTCTTTATTTTTACGCAAGCTTGAGGAGGATAACATATGCTTGTTGATGTAAGCTCATCCTTTGGATGAGTCCCTCAGAGTATGTTTAACGAACCCCAGGAAGGAGTGGTTCAGTCCCATTACGGGTCTTTTGATGTTTGTTTAACAAGTCCAAAGATAGAAAACTCGAAGGTTTTTCATGATTATAGAGTCTGAAAAACACTCAAAATATAACTCTCTCAGTTCCTTTTTCATAAAATAGTCTGATGAGACCAGAAAAGAGATAAATTATTGCCCAACAGACGCTGTCTTCAAATACTTTAACGAGCGTGAAAATAACAAGATCACTCGGCAATCTTTTCATGTTTAGAAAGTCTGAAAAGAGCTTAAAGAGGACTCCAGGGGGTTCATTTTTTGTATAACCTTGTTGAGCCCGAAAAAGTGATAAAAGTGTGCTCGATTACGTTCTCATGTATTTTTGAGCGTGAGAACGGACAAAGACCAAGCTCGAGGTTTTGTGCAAAAAACCATAAAAAACAATTCAAACATGCGATGAAAAAGAGAAAATATCCATATCCCTGCGTATGGACGTCGAAGTCGTCATGTTTGCAAAAATTCGCACTCATAGGGGTATTAGGCATTTGGTTTGATAAATAAAACAATTATAAAAACCAACAAAAATGGTAAAAAGTAAATATAAGTGGATAAAAGTTCTTTTACCATAGTCATTGTAACCTTGCCAAGATTTTAGCCCAAAACCCCTCTTTTGCCCTTGAATTTAGGTGCTCGATTGCGGAAGGTACGAACAACCATTTGGCGAACCGTCTCCGGCAGTGAGGTAAGCTCCTTGTCTTCTATCTTTTTCGTGGTTCAATTTTTTGTTTTCATTGGTAAATTTCAAGTTTTTGAGCTTGTTTTAGGGATAAAATTTGCACTCAGGCATTCTCGCAGGCTAGCCACACGGGACCTGCGAGAATGCATGATTCTTGCAGGTGGCCCCAAAGGCACTTGTGAGAGCCCCGCACTGTGCTACAAGGGCACCTGCGAGAACCGAAAAATGAAAATTTTCTTTAATGTTTGCTCAATGAAAAATGTACCAAGGCTTGAAGAGAGTTGTTGACCTTCTTCTTATGGTTCTTGTGCAGGCATTTGGATGTCACCATGGTTTTGGAATGGCGTGAAAGAGAGCATGAAGAAGATGATGCTATTGCTGGGAATAACCTGGGCACCGTTTCCACTTTGCGGGACCGTGGTCTCCTAAAATTATTTTGGATTCCGGGTATGAGGGCCCAAGTCAGGCTGTTGGAGTACCTCGTTCATATGTGGGACGTGGACCAACAAGTATTCCACGTAGGGGTCCACACATTTTCCTTGGATATTGAGGACATTTATTTCCTGACAAGACTATCACGATGTGGCTACCACTCTAGCTTGACTGGTAGCTGAGGTGGTGGGCTACCTATGAGTGAATATTGCCGTCAGTACTGTGTTCTAGAGGCGGAAAGAAGCAAAGGAAAAGTGTCCATTTGGGGGATCCAGGATTTGACCCTTCGCACTATTTTATTCACCATTGCTCGTATGGTTGGGAGCGCTGCTCCACACTTGGCTCTCAATAGATACTTTCAGTATGCCATAGAGTGTACTGAGCCTTGGGTCTTTAACTGGTCAGACACAGTCCTTCGTAGCGTGAAGAGGTAGTTGACTAAATGCAGGAGAGGCGACCTGAAGCAATTCGGGTACGGGTCACTATTGGTGTCCTCCTTTCTTGAGAGGGTTTCCTTGCTGAGGTTGCAGGTTGAGTGGGGTTTTGATGCAGGCGAGACACCACCTCTACTCACCCGCTCTCCGGATCGTTCTCATTCACTCATTCATGAGCCGGATTAGCTCTTTTGATTCCCTGCTGGAATCTCAGTTGAAAACCCGATCCACGGGTCCTTCATTCACCTACACGGACTTCTGCACATGACCACACTCCTTTCCTGATCTTAATTTCAGGCTTCAGGGTTTCATGTTCCCCGTCGTCAAGAGTTATTTACCTCTTGAATCCCCGATCACCGATGAGCTCTCTTTCGGCCTTAGCCCCTCCTGGCTATGCCCTCTGGTCCATATGACCGCTCACCATAAGACCGCAGCTTTATATCCTCCTATCGGGGTTTTGGGTTTCAATTTCCCAATGCTCTCCAGTCCCCGTTAGCCCTCCAGGCTAAGCTCTTGGTCCACGGGACCTTTATCTCACAAGACCGCAGCCTTGTCCCCCATCGGGGTTTCATACTTTTCAATGCCAAAATGCAAACGTCCTCAGGACTCGCGATTCCTCGAATCCCAATGCGCTCTCTACGCGTTAGCCCTCCTGGCTAGGCTCCTAGCCAATATGACCACTATCCCCATGACCTCAGTCTTATATTTCCGTCGGGGTTTCGATCTTTTCAATGCCAAAATGCATATGCCCACGGGATTCCCGATTCCTCGAATCCCGACTCTCCGGTTTACTGACAGCTGGCCTGCACAATGGCGCTTCCCACTTCTCTGCTATGCTGACAACTGGCTCCCACTCATCGAGGTTCTGGACTTCGTGATTCCAAAGTGCATAAACACTTTGTCACCTGGATCCCCGATATCCCGATGACTACAACGCCGATCAACAACTTCCTATCGGGACTTTCCCCGATGGCGCCGATTTTTGCCACGCGTCCCTTCTAGATGGACGGTCCCGATTCCTCCAGGATTTCGAGACTTTTGATGTCCCAAATCTTTCGACCTCAAGAACTCCGATTTTCTGATGCCGAATATCCCGACTCTCTTCGGATTTTTGACGCCTGTCTCCCCAAACAGACGACTCAGATTATTCCAGGTAATTCTCCTTGGAAATTCCCGATCTCATGTTCACGGGAATGTCGATTTCCCGACTCCCGACGCCTCGATCTCTGCCACGTGTCTCCGCTAACGGACGATCCAGATCTTCCCGACGTTTCGAGAGTTGAAGTGTCTCGACTTTCTTGTCCTCGTGACTCCCGATTTCCCGATGGATGAAGTCCCGATGGTAAACCTTATGCAGCCCCTATCCAATCCAATGACTGACGGGTATCTTCTCAAGATCTAATGGTTCAGATCCATCCTTCTTGTGCGCTCCTCCAGAGGATAAAATCTGCGCGCCTTCTCCCGATCCAACGACTTACAGGATTCTGTGTGAACATCCGACGGTCCACAATCTCCTCTCCTATGCACGCTCCAGAGACTAAACTCTGAGCATCTTCTCCCGATCCAACGGCTGACGGGACTTCTATGTGAACATTCGACGGTCCACAATCTCCTCCTTCTGTGCGCTTCTCTGGACGTGGAAACCAACGGTCCAGATCTCTTTTCCCCGCTGATCCGATGAATGCTGTTCTCTTTTGAACTTGCACACTCCTTCTTCCAAGACTTGGAAGAATTTCTAGTGCTCAAAGGCCTCGACCTTTGCTTCTCTTCTCTCTGCGAACTCCTTCACCTTGAGCTTCGCTGCGCGTATACAACGCTGACCCTCCTGAGCTTTGGGTACTCTGAACTCCTCCAAAGAGTTCTTCAGTCTCTGCACTCCTTGCAGTTACGACCTCGTGTGTAAAAGCATTGTTCCTCCTGAGCTTATCCTTCTTCCGGATCCTTGAAGGATTCTATGACTCCTACGCCTCTGTAGAGTCTTCACGCATGCAAAAGCGCTGTCTCTTCTGAGCTTGTGCAAGTACTCAAACCCCTAAGGGATTTTATCTTTTCTCTCCCATAGATGGAGAAATATGATGCCCTCTGGGCTGTCTTCTACTCAAGCAGCTCCTTGCTGAGTGTTTTTGGGTATTCAACAACCCTGTGAATATCCCCCAGTGGATTCTTCCCTTAAGTACAGAACTCAAAGAGTTCTCTTCTCTTCTCTGTGCCTGTCTGCACACTTACTCGATGCCCTCCTGGCGGAGTATCTTCTCCATAGAATGTTCAACAGTTCTGTCTTCTTTTGTGCACTCCTTGCACTTGCTCGATGCCCTCCTGGCAGAGATCTACAGAACCCTCAATGATTCTGTTTTCTTCTTCAAACTCTCAGCAGAGTTCTTCCTCAAATGCACTGCAGCGCATATGCTTAATGCCCACCTGGCAGAGCTCTCAGAATCCTCAGTGATTCTGTCTCTTCTGAACTCACAACAGAGTTCTATCCCACTGCACCTTGTGCCTGTGCTCAATGCCCACTTGGTAGAGCCTTTACATAATCCATGGCAGAATTTTGTCTGCAACTGTGTCTCTCCTACACAGCCTTGCCTCCAAGGTATTCAGAAACCTTGAGGTCTTCCTCCTGAGTTGTTGACTCCAGTTCCTGTGCCGCAACACGTCTCTGTCTAAACCCACAAAATTCAGAAGTGCATCCTCTGTGCACTGGTATTCAGAGTCCACAACACTCTGTCATGCCCTCCTGACATGAAACCTCAAAGACCTCTCAAGCCTGAAACCAAACAACTCCTGCAGAATGCATCAACATAACATACATCTACAACATATAATGGAACACACACATACATCCACATAACACAGAATAATGCAGGAAAAACTGCTCTGTTTATATTAAATGGCAAATGCTTGTAATTACAAGGTGTTCTCGAGCTCTCTCTAGCTCTTCTCTTCTCTACCTCGACTAACTCAAAATGAGATCTAAAAATCTCTTTTACCGGAGGGGGCTCTTCGAGCGCTTCCCTCCAACCTACCTACCTTATTCAATTACATTGAATGGGATGTCTAGTCCAGAATCAGATCTAGATCTCAGCCATTACACACATTAAAGGCCGATCTACTCTACACCTGCACAAAGGCATGACTTCCTGGATCAACAACCTAAGCATTTAAATTACATTGAATTCAAATTTAAATGAGGTTGCTCCTCTCTTTTAGCGTGCGATTTGAATTCACTGGTGTGGCTAGCTGGCTGGCTGGATGACGTGGAGAGATGCTCCTGCATCAGGTTTACCGGCTCCAGAGGATCCAAGGATGCTGAGGTGGTGTAACCTCATGGCCTGACATGTAGCTGGACCAATCATCAAATACAATGATTCCTTCTTTGACTGGTTGTGACCACAAATGTTGATGGTCGATGATTATTCCTATGCCGGGTTGGACTTCCAAGGGGATCTGGACTTGGCCCTACCTGAGGATGCTCAGTGGGGAGATCTAGGTAAGAAGTACACATTTTTTCACTTTTTAAATGTTTTTTGTGAGTTTTATCATATGCAAATGTTTTTATGTTTGTCCAAGGTCTAATTACAAAAATTCTTTTTTGATGACACAGACGTGGGGCCTTATCGACCTCCAGGTACTTCTCCTATTCAATGACGAGGAGAGGTGGCTCCAGTGCCACGATGGGACACTGAATATTATGAGGTAGTGGAACAAAACTTAGAGGGTTTGACTACAGACATTCTGGACATGCCTCTTGGAGAGGTCCCACAACGTTATCAACGTCATATGGTGGGTGTGTCAGAGTCTATTGGCCGACTGCTTCGTAGGGTTGCCTGGGAAATCGTGTGTTACCGTGAACATCATCCATGACGTTACTTTGTAGAATCTATGAGCTTCAGATTTTGAAATTTTGGTCTTTGGACATAACTTTTTTGTAAAAAACTTTTTGATCGTTATATATACATATGGCTTCTACTGGCTTATCTTGTGTTGTGTGATACTTGTGATGTGATTGATTTATAAATGACCCAAATGTATGTCTAATACGTAGTTAGCTAATGCATCAATTAATGTATTTAGACATCTAGGAATATGTTGATACTCAATATAATCAAAATAACATTCCAAGAGGCGAATTCACAAATATACCCGTAACAAAGTAGGACTTCAAATAGCATAGACATTACTTAACTGTAGTACTACAAGCTGCGAATCGAGTCGCACAACCAAGTGACGGATACCGAGAGAGATAACATCAATCAACAATTCAATAATGATGCTATACTCTGCAATATTGTTGGTCTCACGGTCAAGGCACACACCTCGTAGAGTGATAAGTTCGTTTGTAGGGGCGTAAATTGCCCACGCAGAAGAAGCAAGGTTATGAGTACTATGGCTAGCGCCATTAGCGAAGCCAATGTGGGGTAGCGAAGATTCGGACATCTGGAAACCAAACACAACGTAACATAAGGGCAGAGACCAGATAACGAAAAAAACATACTACAGTAACACACAAGAAGTATGATACAATAAAATACAAGTACTCGTGCAAAGGTGATCTTATGCATAGTACTTCTTTAAGTACAACCCATTTCTGGGTTCACTCAAAGGGATACCGTTGTAATCTACTAACTCGTAAGCTCCTTTCTCCAAAACTCGTCTAACGATATAAGGACCTCGCCACATGGCTACGAATTTTCCAGCTCCTAGCATATCTTGATCTTGTTTGTAGAGGAGAACCAGATCTCATAAGAAGAAAACACGAGGCTTGACATGTTTGTCGTATTGGGCCTTGACACATTTCTTTTGGGCTTCTATGATTAGGGTAGCATCGCATCAAGTTTCGTCTAATTGCATGAGATACAACAGACGTTCTTCCTCTGCAGAAGTGTTTGGTAGGAGTTCGACGACTAGTTTTAAGGAGGGTATCTCACATTCAATCGGGAGGATGGCTTCTAGACCATAGATTAACTGGAAAGGTGTAAACCCAATAGCGGACTTAATAGACGTCTGGTAAGCCCACAATGTTGAAAACAACATTGTGTGCCAACTTGATTTGTGAATCCCTATCATTCGTCGAAGCATGGTTATGAGAAATTTATTAATCGCTTCGACACTGCCATTGGCTTGTGGGTAATAGGGCGTTGAGTTTTCATGGCGAAGACCCAACTTTTCAGTGATTTTGGACATCATGAAGTTTCTAAAGTGGCTACCGTGATCAGTGACGATAGCCCGAGGAACACCAAAACGAGCTATGATGTGATTGAAAATGAATAATGCTGCGGTCTTTCCAGTATTGTCAAATGTCGGCATCGCCTCGGCCCATTTCGTAAAATAATATACGGCTACAATAATGTATCCATGCCCCCCGGTCGAGTGGGGGTGACATGTCATAAAATCGATACCCCATTTTGCAAAGGGACCAACGAAGACCACAGGGTGAAGAGGAGCAGCATGTGATCGTATCTTATGATTATAGGTCTGGCAAGCGTGGCATTTTTGGATGGCGATTATGCAATCGTTAAATAAAGAAGGTCAAAAATACCCTGCTCGTAAGATCTTCTTGGCAGTAGCATACCTGGACATATGACCACCACAAGCTCCAGAATGGTAGTCATTTAAGGCTTTCTCGGCTTCGTCGAACGTGAGGCAGCGTCGAAAAACTGAGTCAATCCCACGACGATAAAGAGTATCCCTGAGGATAATATATTGACGGGCTTGGTAGCGTATTCGACGCCGGTCAGTACTGGACAAATTGGGCCAGAAAGTATGGGTTTGGAGATATATGATGATATCGCTGTACCAAAGATCATCGGAACTAATTAGGAAAAGGGATTCATCAGGTAATGAATCGGCTGCTACATTTTCCGTTTCAGAGTAGGGAAAGTCGTATATCAACTCGATAAACACTAAGGACTTCTTAGACTTAGCTCGTTCGAATTCCAAGTCAAACGCCTGGAGTATCACGATCCATTTGGAGTATTTTCCCCCTAGCAATTGACGTGTGAGAATGTGTTGCATAGGGTTGCAGTTAGAAATTACCGTAGTCTTGCGAGAGAGGATATAGTGCCGGAAACATTGAACTGCTTGGACGGATGTCAAGGCCAGTTTTTTGACATGTAAATACTTGGTTTCAGTAGGCGTTAGACTTTGACTCAAGCAATAGATAACGTGTTCGTCATGAGAATCATCCTCTTGGACGAGAACCATAGCGATGGTGTAATCTGAGGCTGCGAGGTAGAGGAAATAATCGCGACTATAATCGAGGGGGGGGAAGAGAAGCGGAGCACGTGTCAGGGACAGTTTCAAAGCTTCAAAGGCTTTGTTTGCGATGGTATCCCATACGAACTCATACCCCTTTTTGAGTAGTTGCGTAAATCCAAGAGTTATCTCGACGTAGTTCGGGATGAGACGACGAAGAAAGTTTGCTTTCCCTTGCAAACTTTGTAACTGGCGAAGTGTAGAAGGAGGAGGGAGATTGAGAATCACCTCGACCTTTAAAGGATCTACCCTGATCCCTTGACGTGAAACAATAAAGCCTATAAGTCGGCCAACGCAGAAAACGCATTTGTGAGGATTCAAGCGTATATGGTAAAACCGACAGTGGAGGAAAATGGCTCGGAGGTGGATTGGATGATTGACCCGACGCATGGAATGAGCGGGTAAGTCATCAAGATATGGCTGCACGATGTGCTTGATATCATGGAAGGCATAAGACATAGCGCGCTGAAAAGTTGTGCCAACGTTCTTTAGACCGAAAGGAAGTTTCCGATAGGTGAAAGTGCCCCAAGGACAAATGAAAGTGGTTTTGTGTTGATCCTCGGGAACAATATTGATTTGATTATATCTAGAGAAACCATCCATCAGAGAGAAGATTTCGTTTCCGGCACATTCGTCGACAATTTGATTGACGAAGGGGGTAGGAAAGTTGTCTTTAGGACAAGCTTTGTTAATATCCCTATAATCAACACATACGCGGATTGTGTCTTGTTTCTTGTCGATCGGGACAAGATTGGAAACCCAGTCAGTGAGGGCCACTGGGTAAATAAAGCCGGCTTTGAGAATTTTCTCAACTTCAAGCTTAATAGCAGCCACTTTACGTGGGTGAACTGGAAGAAGGCGTTGTCAGACGGGTTTAGCGTCTGGGTATGTCTTAATCTCATGTATCACAATGTCGGGGTCGATACCTGACATTTCTTCATAGCTCCAGGTGAAAATGTCACGAAATTATTTGAAAAGTGACTTGTAGGTGACGATTTCATCAGGGGAACACGAAGCTACGATATGCACCTTTTCGACAATTCCAGGTTTGATGGATATGTCGAGGGGAATAGTGGGTGAGATATTGCTTAAGTTCCCTTCGAAAAACACATCGTGTGTGGACTCAAGAACGATTGAAATGACGACAACGGTTGATGGGGTCAAGATCCGTTGGTAGCTCTCGATGGTGTGTTGTTCCAGGAAGAGGATGGAACGGTGATGGCCATCGTTCTAGGTGGTGTCTTCCATGACAGACATAATCATCTCGTCCGTGGGAAAAATGACGCGGAAAGGATTTGGAGATAAATCACCAAGAGAGGGGGTAGAAGGGGTTGTCGATTGAATGGCCTGATAGGCAGATTCGACTGGACTCAAAGGCATTTCGTCACCGTAACAAATATGATTGCCGGGGTCGGGTACCATCCATGGGTCGTGAGACACAGGGGTTCCATGAATCGAGGTGGAGATCATGTTGATTGAAGAGACAGACGAGTGTGGAACATCGGGTGGTGGAATGGGGAAGGTACCCATTAACGAAGAGTCTTTGAGAAGACCTACACCGACGTTTTCGTAGACGGGGGGNACGGTATGTTGCCAGTACGCATATCCGAGTTAAAGAAGGATAATTGGTCAACTATGATTACCTTTCCTTGATGTGGGAAACGTAAAACACAAAAAAGATTCAACACAACTGCGCGCATGGAATCGATCCAGCTACGGCCAAGCAGAAGATTGTAATCGAGATGAGCGTTAAAGACTTCCACTTCGACTTTGACCGTTTTTCCTTCTAGCGTGATTGGAAACAAAGGAAGGACACCGTAAGGCTTAAAACCAGAGCCATTGAAGGCTTTGAGTGTGTTATAGGATTCAGTCAAAGAAGGAGAGCCGATGGCTTTCTAGCATGTAACATACATGACACACGTCGAGGCAGCCTCGTCGATAACGGTTCTACAAATGTTTTTGTCGGAGACAATCACTTGGATTTGGAATGCGAGTTGAGGGGGTAACCTTGGAATGTGATCTTCCAAGTAAAAAATTATTAAATTCGAATCCGTTGGGTCGATTCCATCAATAGATTTCAACAGTGCATTCCGTTGTGTGGGACAACTTTGAAGGACTTCGAGGGCTGACATCGCAGAAGGTGCTTGGGCCAGATCTTCAACAATGCTATAGTTCTGGGCAGCACGAGCATGAGGATTGAAAGCCTATTTTCGAACGACTCCCTTTGGAGGGGGGCGAAGAACTGTGTCAAGGCTCGATCGTTCGAGATGAAGAGGACCGTTGGTAGGTGGAGTCATGGGAGATGGTTGGACCAATGAAGGAGGTATAACATCAACCTTCTCCTTAGAGGGAGAATAATCTTTGGCTTGAGTGGTAAGTGCGATGTCATTCTTCTTTGAATTTCCAATACACATTAATACATAGGATGTAGTGAAAGGGGAAGGTTGGTCATGAATGACCAATTGGGCCTGTTGTTGAGAGGGGAAGGGTTGGGACAAAACGACCGGAGTGGGTGGTTTCGGGGCCCCTTGAAGGAACTTAGTAACCTCGACGCGTCGTGGACAATCCTTCCTGTAGTGATCATCACCACAGATAAGACAAGGGTATTGGGGTTTGCACTTATCCCTATCGTCAACAGGTGGAGTTTTGGTTTTCTCTACTTGCGAAGTATTTTTTTCCTCCTTATTCTTACCCTTTTCCTTTCTGGATTTTTTTTTACCGACCGGGGTAGATTGAACTGCATTTACCTCAGAAGTCTTGTCAGTGGGAGGGGTAGGAGACGAAGAATTTTGAACATTAGAAGAAATGGGTTTGGGGTTGTTGCTTGAGGCGGAATGTGGTTGGGCATGGAAGGTGCCAATCACACCATCGGCTACATGAGAAGCAATAGGAGTAGTTGAAGTGGTGGAAGTGGAAGAACGAGGTGGATCAGGGAGTAAGTCATAAAGAGTACCCATTTGTGAGTAAACGAGGTCAAGGTATTGAGCACGACTTATGGCCTGTTCTTCCATGACAACTCCACCCATGGCGATGTCACGACCGATGTCGTTCACGAATGATTTGGTGAACCACTCGACCAACAACTGATCGGGAAGTTCGAGTTTGATGAGACGTCGTCTTCGTCACCACTCATGAATGTGATCAGATATATGAGTGGCTTTGTTTTGTTTGAAAGAACTCAAAATCTCAGTCCCCATTTCATAACGGATCGGTAACTTGTAGTGGGTGAGGAAAGCCATAACTAGGGTGTTGAATTTGGCGAAGAAACCTCGTGGTAATTATATATACCACTTCACGCCAGAACCTGTGAGAGTTCTTTCAAAAAGACGTAAACGAATAGAGTCATCCATCAAGGAGTTGGATGAGCACCAAAGGTGAAAATTCATCACGTGATTGTTCGGGTCCTCTCCCGCTTTGCCATCGAATTTAGGGATGTCAGATGGTAGCTTGGCTGGTATAGCGGGCCATTGGGGAGAGTGACAGATTGGATCATTTAAAATCCTCGACAGATCCGGGAGGTCCAAAGTGGCCAAGAAGGGTAACTGTCTATTCACATGCGGGTACTGGTGGCTTTTGGGAGGGAGCCCCATCGTCAAACCAGTGGGACCATAAGTAGTCTGCATATCATGCAAAGACCTAGGCAGATTCAGTGGTTGTTGTGGAGGAAAGTAGCTCATGGGATTGTATCCTTGAACAGGGACGTGAGTTTGAGCATTCGAGCCCCAAATAGGATTGGACGTACCTGGATATGGTTGGCCTATACTA
>ML805328.1:62598-81880 GCA_009831015.1 Picea engelmannii
ATGAGTTGAGGTCGAACATTCGATGGAATCTCCCGATCAGGGGTCAATGATGAAAACCCACTGTCGAAAGCGAGGAAACCTGCCATTAAGGCATGCAAGTTCCAAGGTACCAAATAATTTCTAAGTCTTGTTTCTGGATAATGAGCCGGAGTCAATGGAACAAAAATCGTCACAGGAGGGCCTTGATGTATCCCCCATCAATGACAGGAAATGAGTAATAGATTTTTAAGGCGAAACAGAGTATGATGTAAGTTGAACTGGACACAGGGAAGGCCAACATGGAGAGAATGGAAAACTGCAGATGGTCGACTCAATAGAGGTTTCAGATGAACTTCTCTTGAACATATGAATGACACGACCAATGATTTGGCAGCACTGACTCAGAGACGACTCAGGATATGACCTTGTAGCAAGTCGAATGAAAGATAAATGGATTTCCCAAACCGGCTTCAGATAATGAATAGGGGGGTGTCATGTTCAAGAGTGACACTTACTGCCAATAATATGAATATGAAAACACATCCCTTTCCCAAATTTCCCCCCCACCATTTCCGGCGAGTACCTCTTTATTTTTACGCAAGCTTGAGGAGGATAACATATGCTTGTTGATGTAAGCTCATCCTTTGGATGAGTCCCTCAGAGTATGTTTAACGAACCCCAGGAAGGAGTGGTTCAGTCCCATTACGGGTCTTTTGATGTTTGTTTAACAAGTCCAAAGATAGAAAACTCGAAGGTTTTTCATGATTATAGAGTCTGAAAAACACTCAAAATATAACTCTCTCAGTTCCTTTTTCATAAAATAGTCTGATGAGACCAGAAAAGAGATAAATTATTGCCCAACAGACGCTGTCTTCAAATACTTTAACGAGCGTGAAAATAACAAGATCACTCGGCAATCTTTTCATGTTTAGAAAGTCTGAAAAGAGCTTAAAGAGGACTCCAGGGGGTTCATTTTTTGTATAACCTTGTTGAGCCCGAAAAAGTGATAAAAGTGTGCTCGATTACGTTCTCATGTATTTTTGAGCGTGAGAACGGACAAAGACCAAGCTCGAGGTTTTGTGCAAAAAACCATAAAAAACAATTCAAACATGCGATGAAAAAGAGAAAATATCCATATCCCTGCGTATGGACGTCGAAGTCGTCATGTTTGCAAAAATTCGCACTCATAGGGGTATTAGGCATTTGGTTTGATAAATAAAACAATTATAAAAACCAACAAAAATGGTAAAAAGTAAATATAAGTGGATAAAAGTTCTTTTACCATAGTCATTGTAACCTTGCCAAGATTTTAGCCCAAAACCCCTCTTTTGCCCTTGAATTTAGGTGCTCGATTGCGGAAGGTACGAACAACCATTTGGCGAACCGTCTCCGGCAGTGAGGTAAGCTCCTTGTCTTCTATCTTTTCGTGGTTCAATTTTTTGTTTTCATTGGTAAATTTCAAGTTTTTGAGCTTGTTTTAGGGCTAAAATTTGCGCTCAGGCATTCTCGCAGGCTAGCCACATGGGACCTGCGAGAATGCATGATTCTTGCTGGTGGCCCCAAAGGCACTTGTGAGAGCCCCGCACTGTGCTAAAGGGGCACCTGCGAGAACCGAAAAATGAAAATTTTCTTTGATGTTTGCTCAATGAAAAATGTACCAAGGCTTGAAGAGAGTTGTTGACCTTGTTCTTATGGTTCTTGTGCAGGCATTTGAATGTCACCATGGTTTTGGAATGGCGTGAAAGAGAGAATGAAGAAGATGATGCTATTGTCGGGAATAACCTGGGCACCGTTTCCACTTTGCGGGACCGTGGTCTCCTAAAATTCTTTTGGATTTCGGGTATGAGGGCCCAAGTCAGGCTGTTGGAGTACCTCGTTCATATGTGGGATGTGGACCAACGAGTATTCCACGTAGGGGTCCACACATTTTCCTTGGATATCGAGGACGTTTATTTCCTGACAGGACTGTCACGACGTGGCTACCATGCTAGCTTGACTGGTAGCCGAGGTGGTGGGATGCCTATGAGTGAATATTGCTGTCAGTACTGTGTTCTAGAGGCGGAAAGAAGCAAAGGAAAAGTGGCCATTTGGGGGGTCCATGATTTGACCCTTCGCACTATTTTATTCACCATTGCTCGTATGGTTGGGAGCATTGCTCCACACATGGCTCTCAAGAGATACTTTCAGTATGCCATAGAGTGTACTGAGCCTTGGGTCTTTAACTGGTCAGACACAGTCCTTCGTAGCGTGAAGAGGTAGTTGACTAAATGCAGGAGAGGCGACCTGAAGCAATTCGGGTACGAGTCACTATTGGTGTCCTTCTTTCTTGAGAGGGTTCCCTTGCTGAGGTTGCAGGTTGAGTGGGGTTTTGATGCAGGCGAGACACCACCTCTACTCACCCGCTCTCAGGATCGTTCTCATTCACTCATTCATGAGCCGGATTAGCTCTTTTGATTCCCTGCTGGAATCTCAGTTGAAAACCCGATCCACAGGTCCTTCATTCACCTACACGGACTTCTGCACATGACCACACTCCTTTCCTGATCTTAATTTCAGGCTTCGGGGTTTCATGTTCCCCGTCATCAAGAGTTCTTTACCTCTTGAATCCCTGATCACCGATGAGCTCTCTTTCGGCCTTAGCCCCTCCTGGCTATGCCCTCTGGTCCATATGACCGCTCACCATAAGACCGCAACCTTATATCCTCCTATCGGGGTTTTGGGTTTCAATTTCCCAATGCTCTCCAGTCCCCATTATCCCTCCAGGCTAAGCTCTTGGTCCACGTGACCTTTATCTCACAAGACCGCAGCCTTGTCCCCCATTGGGGTTTCAGACTTTTCAATGCCAAAATGCAAACGTCCTCAGGACTCGCGATTCCTCGAATCCCGACGCGCTCTCTACGCGTTAGCCCTCCTGGCTAGGCTCCTAGCCAATATGACCACTATCCTCGTGACCTCAGTCTTATATTTCTGTCGGGGTTTCGAGATTTTCAATGCCAAAATGCATATGCCCACGGGATTCCTGATTCCTCGAATCCCGACTCTTCGGTTTGCTGACAGCTGGCCCGCACAATGGCGCTTCCCACTTCTCTGCTATGCTGACAGCTGGCTCCCACTCATCGAGGTTCTGGACTTCGTGATTCCAAAGTGCATAAACACTTTGTCACTAGGATCCCCGATATCCCGATGACTACAACGCCGATCAACAACTTCCTATCGGGACTTTCCCCGATGGCGTCGATTTCTGCCATGCGTCCCTTCTAGATGGAAGGTCCCGATTCCTCCAGGATTTCGAGACTTTTGATGTCCCAACTCTTTCGACCTCAAGAACTCTGATTTTCTGATGCCGAATATCCCGACTCTCTTCGGATTTTTTACGCCTGTCTCCCCAAATGGACGACTCAGATTATTCCAGGTAATTCCCCTTGGAAATTCCCGATCTCATGTTCACGGGAATGCCGATTTCCCGACTCCCGACGCCTCGATCTCCGCCACGTGTCTCCACTAACAGACGATCCAGATCTTCCCGACGTTTCGAGACTTGAAGTGTCGACTTTCTTGTCCTCGTGACTCCCGATTTCCCGATGGATGAAGTCCCGATGGTAAACCTTATGCAACTCCTGTCCAATCCAACGACTGTCGGGTATCTTCTCAAGATCTAATGGTTCAGATCCGTCCTTCTTGTGCGCTCCTCCAGAGGCTAAAATCTACGCTCCTTCTCCCGATCCAACGACTTACGGGATTCTGTGTGAAAATCTGACGGTCCACAATCTCCTCTCCTACGCACGCTCCAGAGACTAAACTCCGAGCATCTTCTCCCGATCCAATGGCTGACAGGATTTCTATGTGAACATCCGACGGTCCACAATCTCCTCCTTCTGTGCGCTTCTCTGGACGTGGAAACCAACGGTCCAGATCTCTTTTCCCCGCTGATCTGATGACTGCTGTTCTCTTCGGAACTTGCACACTCCTTCTTCCCATACTTGGAAGAATTTCCAGTTCTCAAAGGCCTCGACCTTTGCTTCTCTTATCTCTGCGAACTCCTTCACCTTGAGCTTCGCTGTGCGTATACAACACTGACCCTCCTGAGCTTTGGGTACTCTGAACTCCTCCAAAGAGTTCTTCAGTCTCTGCACTCCTTGCAGTTACGACCTCGTGCGTAAAAGCATTATTCCTCCTGAGCTTATCCTTCTTCCGGATCCTTGAAGGATTATATGACTCCTACGCCTCTGTAGAGTCTTCACGCACGCAAAAGTGTTGTCTCTTCTGAGCTTGTGCAAGTACTTAAACCCCTAAGGGATTTTATCTTTTCTCTCCCATAGATGGAGAAATATGACGCCCTCTAGGCTGTCTTCTACTCAAGCAGCTCCTTGCTGAGTGTTTTTGGGTATTCAACAACCCTGTGAAGATCCCCCAGTGGATTCTTCCCTTAAGTACAGAACTCAAAGAGTTCTCTTTTCTCTGTGCCTGTCTGCACACTTACTCAACGCCCTCCTGGCAGAGTATCTTCTCCATAGAATTTTCAACAATTCTGTCTTATTTCATGCACTCCTTGCACTTGCTCGATGCCCTCCTGGAAGAGCTCTACAGAACCCTCAATGATTCTGTTTTCTTCTTCAAACTCTCAACAGAGTTCTTCCTCAAATGCACCGCAGCGCATATGCTCAATGCCCACCTGGAAGAGCTCTCAGAATCTTCAGTGATTCTGTCTCTTCTAAACTCACAACAGAGTTCTATCCCACTGCACCTTGTGCCTATGCTCAATGCCCACTTGGCAGAGCCTTTACATAATCCACAGCAGAATTCTGTCTGCAACTGTGTCTCTCCTACACAGCCTTGCCTCCAAGGTATTCAAAAAACTTGAGGCCTTCCTCCTAAGTTGTTGACTCCAGTTCATGTGCCGCAACACGTCTTTATCTGAACCCACAAAATTCAGAAGTGCATCCTCTGTGCACTGGTATTCAAAGTCCGTAGCACTCTGTCATGCCCTCCTGACATGAAACCTCAAAGACCTCTCAAGCCTGAAACCAAACAACTCCTGCAGAATGCATCAACATAACATACATCTACAACATATAATGGAACACACACAGACATCCACATAACAAAAAATAATGCAGGAAAAACTTCTCTGTTTATATTAAATGGAAAATGCTTGTAATTACAAGGTGTTCTCGAGCTCTCTCTGGCTCTTCTCTTCTCTACCTCGACTAACTCAAAATGAGATCTGAAAATCTCTTTTACCTGAGGGGGATCTTCGAGCGCTTCCCTCCAACCTACCTACCTTATTCAATTACATTGAATGGGATGTCTAGTCCAGAATCGGATCTAGATCTCAGCCATTACACACATTAAAGGCCAATCTACTCTACACCTGCACAAAGGCACGACTTCCTGGCTCAACAACCTAAGCATTTAAATTACATTGAATTTAAATTTAAATGAGGTTGCGCCTCTCTTTTAGCGTGTGATTTGAATTCGCTGGCGTGGCTAGCTGGCTGGCTGGCTGACGTGGAGAGATGCTCCTGCATCAGGTTTACCGGCTCCAGAGGATCCGGGGATGCTGAGGTGGTGTAACCTCATGGCCCGACATGTAGCTGGACCAATCATCAAATACAATGATTCCTTCTTTGACCGGTTGTGATCACAGATGCTGATGGTCGATGATTATTCCTATGCCGGGTTGGACTTCCAAGGGGATCCAGACTTGGCCCTACCTGAGGATGCTCAGTGGGGAGATCTAGGTAAGAAGTACACATTTTTTCACTTTTTAAATGTTTTTTGTGAGTTTTATCATATGCAAATGTTTTTATGTTTGTCCAAGGTCTAATTACAAAAATTATTTTTTGATGACACAGATGTGGGGCCTTATCGACCTCCAGGTACTTCTCCTATTCAACGACGAGGAGAGGTGGCTCCAATTCCACGATGGGACACTGAATATTATGAGGTAGTGGAACAAAACTTAGAGGGTTTGACTGTAGACATTATGGACATGCCTCTTGGAGAGGTCCAACAACGTTATCAACGTCATACGGTGGGTGTGTCAGAGTCTATTGGCCGACTGCTTCGTAGGGTTTCCTGGACAATCGTGTGTTACCGTGAACGTCATCCATGACGTTACTTTGTAGAATCTATGAGCTTCAGATTTTGAAATTTTGGTCTTTGGACATAACTTTTTTGTAAAAAACTTTTTGATCGTTATATATACATATGGGTTCTACTGGCTTATCTTGTGTTGTGTGATACTTGTGATGTGATTGATTTATAAATGACCCAAATGTCTGTCTAATACATAGTTATTTAATGCATCAATTAATGTATTTAGACATCTAGGAATATGTTGATACTCAATATAATCAAAATAACGTTCCAAGAGGCGAATTCACAAATATACCCGTAACAAAGTAGGACTTCAAATAGCATAGACATTACTTAACTGTAGTACTACAAGCTGCGAATCGAGTCACACAACCAAGTGATGGATACCGAATGAGATAACATCAATCAACAATTCGATAATGACACTATACTCTGCAATATTGTTGGTCGCATGGTCGAGGCACACACCTCGTAGAGTGATAAGTTCGTTTGTAGGGGCATAAATTGCCCACGCAGCAGAAGCAAGGTTATGAGTACTACGGCTAGCGCCATTAGCGAAGCCAATGTGGGGTAGCGAAGACTCAGACATCTGGAAACCAAACACAACGTAACATAAGGGCAAAGACCAGATAACGAAAAAAACATACTACAATAACACACAAGAAGTATGATACAATAAAATACAAGTACTCGTGCACAGGTGATCTTATGCATAGTACTTCTTTAAGTACAACCCATTTCTGGGTTCACTCAAAGGGATACTGTCGTAATCTACTAACTCGTAAGCTCTTTTCTCCAAAACTCGTCTAACGATATAAGGACCTCACTACATGGCTACGAATTTTCCAGCTCCTAGCATATCTTGATCTTGTTCGTAGAGGAGAACCAGATCTCCTAAGAAGAAAACACGAGGCTTGACATGTTTGTCGTATTGGGCCTTGACACGTTTCTTTTGGGCTTCTATGATTAGGGTAGCATTGCGTCAAGTTTTGTCTAATTGCATGAGATACAACAGACGTTCTTCCTCTGCAGAAGTGTTTGGTAGGAGTTTGACGACTAGTTTTAAGGAGGGTATCTCACATTCAATCGGGAGGATGGCTTCTAGACCATAGATTAACTGGAAAGGTGTAAACCCAGTAGCGGACTTAACAGACGTTCGGTAAGCCGACAATGTTGAAAACAACATTGTGTGCCAACTTGATTTGTGAATCCCTATCATTTGTCGAAGCATGGTTATGAGAACTTTATTAATCGCTTCGACTTGGCCATTGGCTTGTGGGTAATAGGGCGTTGAGTTTTCATGGCAAAGACCCAAATTTTCAGTGAGTTTGGACATCATGAAGTTTCTAAAGTGGCTACCGTGATCAGTGACGATAGCCTGAGGAACACCAAAACGAGCTATGATGTGATTGAAAATGAATAATGCTGCGGTCTTTCCAGTATTGTCAAATGTCGACATCGCCTCAGCCCATTTCGTAAAATAATCTACGGCTACAATAATGTATCCATGCCCCCCGGTCGAGTGGGGGTGACATGTCATAAAATCGATACCCCATTTCGCAAAGGGACCAACAGAGACCACAGGGTGAAGAGGAGCAGGATGTGATCATATCTTATGATTATAGGTCTGGCAAGCGTGGCATTTTTGGATGGCGATTATGCAATCGTTAAATAAAGAAGGTCAAAAATACCCTGCTCGTAAGATTTTCTTGGCAGTAGCATACCTGGACATATGACCACCACAGGCTCTAGAATGGTAGTCATTTAAGGATTTCTCGGCTTCGTCGAACGTGAGGCAGCGTCGAAAAACTGAGTCAATCCCACGACGATAAAGAGTATCCCCGAGGATAATATATTGACGGGCTTGGTAGCGTATTCGACGCCGGTCAGTACTGGACAAATTGGGCTAGAAAGTATGGGTTTGGAGATATATGATGATATCGCCGTACCAAAGATCATCAGAACTAATTAGGAAAAGGGATTCATCAGGTAATGAATCGGCTGCTACATTTTCCGTTTTAGAGTAGGGAAAGTCGCATATCAACTCGACAAACACTAAGGACTTCTTGGACTTAGCTGGTTCGAATTCCAAGTCAAACACCTGGAGTATCACAATCCATTTGTAGTATTTCCCCCCTAGCAATTGACGTGTGAGAATGTGTTGCATAGGGTTGCAGTTAGAAATTACCGTAGTCTTGCGAGAGAGGATATAGTGCCGGAAACGTTGAACTGCTTGGACGGATGTCAAGGCTGGTTTTTTGACATGTAAATACTTGGTTTTGGTAGGCGTTAGACTTCGACTCAAGTAATAGATAACATGTTCATCATGAGAATCATCCTCTTGGACGAGAACCATAGCGATGGTGTAATCTGAGGCTGCGAGGTAGAATAAATAATCGCGACTGTAATCGAGGGGGGGGGAAGAGAAGCAGAGCACGTGTTAGGGACAATTTCAAAGCTTCGAAGGATTTGTTTGCGATGGTATCCCATACGAACTCAGACCCCTTTTTGAGTAGTTGCGTAAATCCAAGAGTTATCTCGACGTAGTTCGGGATGAGACGACGAAGAAAGTTTGCTTTCCCTTGCAAACTTTGTAACTGGCGAAGTGTAGAAGGAGGAGGGAGATTGAGAATCGCCTCGACCTTTAAAGGATCTACCCTGATCCCTTGACGTGAAACAATAAAGCCTATAAGTCGGCCAGATTCTACGTAGAAAACGCATTTGTGAGGATTCAAGCGTATATGGTAAAACCGACAGTGGAGGAAAATGGCTCAGAGGTGGATTGGATGATCGACCCGACGCATGGAATGAGCGGGTAAGTCATCAAGATATGGTTGCACGATGTGCTTGATATCATGGAAGGCATAAGACATAGCACACTGAAAAGTTGCGCCAATGTTCTTTAGACCGAAAGGAAGTTTCCGATAGGTGAAAGTGCCCCAAGGACAAATGAAAGTGGTTTTGTGTTGATCCTCAGGAACAATATTGATTTGATTATATCTAGAGAAACCATCCATCAGAGAGAAGATTTCGTTTCCGACGCATTCGTCGACAATTTGATTGACAAAGGGGGTAGGAAAGTTGTCTTTAGGACAAGCTTTGTTAATATCCCTATAATCAACGCATACGCAGATTGTGCCTTGTTTCTTGTCGATCGAGACAAGATTGGAAACCCAGTCAGTGAGGGCCACCGGGTAAATAAAGCCGACTTTGAGAATTTTCTCGACTTCAAGCTTAATAGCAGCCACTTTACGTGGGTGAACTGGACAAAGGCGTTGCCGGACGGGTTTAGCATCTGGGTATGTCTTAATCTCATGTATCACAATGTCGGGGTCGATACCTGACATTTCTTCATAGCTCTAGGTGAAGATGTCACGAAATTCTTTGAAAAGTGACTTGTAGGTGATGATTTCATTAGGGGAACACGAAGCTACGATATGCACCTTTTCGACAATTCCAGGTTTGATGGATATGTCGAGGGGAATAGTGGGTGAGATATTGCTTAAGTTCACTTCGAAAAACACATCGTGTGTGGACTCAAGAACGGTTGAAATGACGACAATGGTCGACGGGGTCAAGATCCGTTGGTAGCTCTTGATGGTGTGTTGTTCCAGGAAGAGGATGGAACGGTGATGGCCATCGTTCTAGGTGGTGTCTTCCATGACAGACATAATCATCTCGTCCATGGGAAAAATGACGCGGAAAGGATCTGGAGATAAATCACCAAGAGAGGGGGTAGAAGGGGTTGTCGATTGAATGGCCTGATAGGCAGATTTGACTGGACTTAAAGGCATTTCGTTGCCATAACAAAGATGATCGCCAGGGTCGGGTACCATCCATAGGTCGTGAGACACATGGGTTCCATGAATCGAGGTGGAGATCATGTTGATTGAAGAGACAGACGAGTGTGGAACATCGGGTGGTGGAATGGGGAAGGTACCCATTAACGAAGAGTCTTTGAGAAGACCTACACTGACGTTTTCATAGCCGGGGGGTTGGCGATGAACGGTATGTTGCCAATACGCATATCCGAGTTAAAGAAGGATAATTGGTCGACTATGATTACCTTTCCTTGATGTGGGAAATGTACAACACAAAAAAGAGTCAACACAACTGCGCGCATGGAATCGATCCAGCTACGGCCAAGCAGAAGATTGTAATCGAGATGAGCGTTAAAGACTTCCACTTCGACTTGGACCGTTTTTCCTTCTAGCGTGGTTGGAAACAAAGGAAGGACACCGTAAGGCTTAAAAACAGATCCATTGAAGGCTTTGAGTGTGTTATAGGATTCAGTCAAAGAGGGAGAGCCGATGGATTTCTAGCATGTAACATACATGACACACGTCGAGGCAGCCTCGTCGATAACGGTTCTACAAATGTTTTTGTCAGAGACAATCACTTGGATTTGGAATGCGAGTTGAGGGGGTAACCTTGCAATGTGATCTTCCAAGTCAAAAATTATTAAATTCGAATCCGTTGGGTCGATTCCATCGATAGATTTCAACAGTGCCTTCCGTTGTGTGGGACGACTTTGAAGGACTTCGAGGGCTGACATCGCAGAAGGTGCTTGGGCCAGATCTTCAACAATGCTATAGTTCTGGGCAACACGAGCATGAGGATTGAAAGCCTATTTTCGAACGACGCCCTTTGGAGGGGGGCGAAGAACTGTGTCAAGGCTCGGTCGTTCGAGATGAAGAGGACCGTTGGCAGGTGGAGTCATGGGAGATGGTTGGACCAATGAAGGAGGTATAACATCAACCTTCTCCTTAGAGGGAGAATAATCTTTGGCTTGAGTGGTAAGTGCGATGTCATTCTTCTTTGAATCACCAGTACACATTAATACATAGGATGTAGTGAAAGGGGAAGGTTGGTCATGAATGACCAATTGGGCCTGTTGTTGAGAGGGGAAGGGTTGGGACAAAACGGCCGGAGTGGGTGGTTTCAGGGCCCCTTGAAGGAACTTAGTAACCTCGGCGCGTCATGGAAAATCCTTCGTGTAGTGATCATCACCACAGATAAGACAAGGGTATCGAGGTTTTCACTTATCCCTATCGTCAACAGGTGGAGTTTTGGTTTTCTCTACTTGCGAAGTATTTTTTTCCTCCTTATTCTTACCCTTTCCCTTTCTGGATTTGTTTTTACCGACCGGGGTAGATTGAACTGCATTTACCTCAGAAGTCTTTTCAGTGGGAGGGGTAGGAGACGAAGAATTTTGAACATTAGAAGAAATGGGTTTGGGGTTGTTGCTTAAGGCGGAATGTGGTTAGGCATGGAAGATGCCAATCACACCATCGGCTACATGAGAAGCAACAAGAGTAGTTGAAGTGGTGGAAGTGGAAGGACGAGGTGCATCAGGGAGTAAGTCATAAAGAGTACCCGTTTGTGAGTAAACGAGGTTAGGGTATTGAGCACAACTTATGGCCCGTTCTTCCATGACAACTCCACCCATGGCGATGTCACGACCGATGTCGTTCACGAATGATTTGGTGAACCACTCGGCCAACAAATGATCGGGAAGTTCGAGTTTGATGAGACGTCGTCTCCGTCACCACTCATGAATGTGATTAGATATATGAGTGGCTTTGTTTTGTTTGAAAGAACTCAAAATCTCGGTCCCCATTTCATAACGGATCGATAACTTGTAGTGGGTGAGGAAAGCCATAGCTAGGGTGTTGAAGTTGGCGAAGAAACCTCGTGGTAATTATATATACCACTTCGCGCCATAACCTGTGAGAGTTCTTTCAAAAAGACGTAAATGAATAGAGTCATCCATCAAGGAGTTGGATGAGCACCAAAGGTGAAAATTCATCACGTGATTGTTCGGGTCCTCTCCTGCTTTGCCATCGAATTTAGGGATGTCAGATGGTAGCTTGGTTGGTATAGCGGGCCATTGGGGAGAGTGACAGATTGGATCATTTAAAATCCTCGACAGATCCGGGAGGTCCAAAGTGGCCAAGAAGGGTAACTGTCTATTCACATGAGGGTACTGGTGGATTTTGGGAGGGAGCCCCATCGGCAAACCAGTGGGACCATAAGTAGTCTGCATATCATGCAAAGACCTAGGCAGATTCAGTGGTTGTTGTGGAGGAAAGTAGCTCATGGGATTGTATCCTTGAACAAGGACGTGAGTTTGAGCATTCAAGCCCCAAATAGGATTGAATGTACCTGGATATGGTTGGCCTATACTAGGGGGTATAACAGATGTAGCTGGAGGCTGTTGCCCCCCAGTCGATTGAGGATTATGTTGTATCAGATGGTTCCAATACCGGGCCAAGGATGGAGGTATGTTTTGTCCATAGGGTGGGGTCGGTGGGGGTTGTGCTCCAATCGAAGATTGTGTTCCGATTAGGATTTGTGTTCGAATAGGAATTTTCCCTACAAGGGGGGGTTGAGTCAAACCTCCTTGGTGAAATTGTCCACCAACAGGAATCTGGTAATTTGGTGTGAGCGACGAGATGGTGCCACCAGGATTGGTGCCACCAATAGAGGATGGAAAAGGTCCTCCGAAAGGGGGTTGAGGAAGTGTCGGAATGAAGTCGGGAGGAGAGTTCCCAGAAGAAGAGGGACCACCAGGAGTTCCGGATGGGGTTTCCGTAGGAGTGGGAATAGAAGCATTCAACGCACGGTATCTGTGTGGAAGTGTTGGGGTGACACTGGGCGAGAGCGGTGTGCCAATGGGGGCTTGACTAGCTGCTGTAATCCTGGTGTGAATACTCGTAGTATCTGTGTAATGGACCATTTGTAAAGGGAGGGTCAAGATGTGGTCAGCTCGCGGTGCTTCTGTACCAGGAAAATAATAAGCAGTAGTAAAAGGTACTGCATCTAGTTCAGAGGTTTCGGGGAACACAGGTGAGATGGTGATATCAATGCCTGCTCCTAAACCAAAGAGATCCCGTCTAAAAACGCCAGTAGTCCAAAAAGGATCTTGGCCCTCAGGTCCTGGAAAAGGTCCAGTCGGTGATCCAGAAGACAAAACAACTAAGTCTCCGGAAGAATTCACTCGCATAATACGTCTCTCAGAATTCGGGTGAAGTCGAAATTCCTCTCGAGAATTGGTAATTCGGAACCATTCTAGAGAGTCAGTTCTTTCCACTTATGGAGTGGTGACGTCTTGGACTTCACTTTGTTGAGGAGATCCCTCTGGTGAGCTTGTAGGCAAGGGTTGAGAACCTTCCATATTTTCTGGGGGTAAGCCCTGCATTCTACGTGAACGATGTGGAGGGTCTATTGTGAAGGAGTTACAAACTTACGAAGAAAATCCTGTGGTCAACTTGGGTAAACAAACAACATGCGCTAGTAAAAATTCTAGGAAACAACACCAAGCAAGAAAGACCTTCTAATTCCGAAGTTACTAGTTGGTGATGAAATCCAACGTCGCAACAACGAGACGAGAAGGGGTTGGGCTAGAGTGGAAAAGTTACGTTGACGACCTACTTAACGGACTTGCACCCTGGTGCAAGCTCCCACACATAATCGTGAGTATACCCTCCAAGGAGCCCGAGTGAGTTTGGCCAATGTCGATTCCAGGTACCATGAAGACTTGCCCCTTCACAGTCACCTTGTGTAAGACCCTAAGAAGATAGGCTGCTAAGGTTACCACCGACAACAATAAAGCTTGGGGGGACACTCGATAGTCCGATCCACACACAAGGGCAGGGTATCTAGTCCGAAATCAGCTTGAGAGGCTTCCACTCATCATTGTGGGTATACCTCCAAGTGACCCCCGTAATACGTGTAATCTCTACACCGATATCAACGAAGCAGGGTGAGTAACTCTGTCAATATCAATGCGATCTCGGGTTTGACCCTTGTGTGAGAAGGGCTTCCCATGACAAAATGTTGCAAATGGAATTTGACACTCCTTAACACAAGATGCTATTGTGTGTTTTGTGCTTTGGAGAGTGTATCTCTCTGCCTATTCCAAATCTCTAGCCTAGCTAATTGTTGGTGTAATAGAGTCTTAGAAAAGAGTTACTAGTTAAATTTTAAAATTGCACAATATTATTAAAGGCTGTTGTTACTCAAAGGAAACAGAAATGAAATAGATGTTGTGTGAGACTCTGACCCAACAATGCAAAGATAGTAAAAAAATATCAATTCTTGTTCGATGAATCCTATTTACAGGAGGGAAAGAGGAGTTTTCTGGAACAATCTTGAATTATGATATACAATCTTCTTTAAAATGCAATCTTCAACGAATCACGTAACAATGACAATTCTCTATTTGTTCTATTTCAACAATTGATTTCCAATATTTTCAAAATGAAAATGCTTTTAAAAAGAAAAATGTTTTTTACTTTTCAAAAAGAACCACCATGGTGGTGAAACTAAGGAAAACCAATAACTAACGAATAAGCAATAAACAAAACCCAAACCAATCTTTCAATGGAGACAAAAATGACAAGCAAACACGACTAGTCTTTTCAATTGCATGAGAACAATGATTTTCCAAGTAATGAGCAAATGAGAAAGAAAAACAATCCCAACTTTCAAACCGATCACTGGCTCCTAACCAAACAAGTACTCAGATTCCAGGATTAGAGATTATATCCTTGCTAAGAAAAGTCAAGAGATGAGAGTTGAGAAAAAGATGGACAAGAAGAGCCTTTGATTTCTGAAGACTGACCGTGCACAAAATCTGAAGTCAAGAAACAATCAAACAGTGGCCCAAGAAGTTATTTTCAGACACACATACAGATCTGGGCATTTGAGCATACAAAAAACCTTAATTCCAAAAATTTTAAAAATGGGTTCGCAGGTTATGAGTAATGTACAATGCGAGAATGGAGCATTCTCGTAGGCTAGTCATAAGGAGAGTGTGAGAATCTCGCACTGGACTGAAAGGTAAGGTGTGAACTCAAGGGGTTCTCACAGGCCACAAAGGGGTTCAGTGCGAGAAGGCCTGAAAGTAGGCAAAATTTTGGAAAAAGACAAAAATTTTGAAGGGACTTCTAGACCTAGAGAGTCTGTCAGAGTTTCCTGAAGACTCAGAGATTGATAGAAATGAAGAAAGGTAAGGCAAGAGAAAATGGCCAAGGAAAAACACCGAAAACCACTAAAAAATGGGTTGCATCCCTAGTGGAGTTGCCAATTTTGTTATTGGACTAATCGGTAGGTGCAGACACTAACATATATCCCTAGATCCACCTAGATCTAGAACAAAACAGGACAGGACATGAATCTTTCCTTAAGTTACAACCATTGAATTAGCTAGTAAGGAGGAACAAGTGACATACCTTTATATCGCTTCCTTAAGTCTCTGTTGCCCCTGCTTCGCTCCAGTGCTCTCGTGAGGTCAAGGCCAAGACAACACAAACCAACCAAAGTGAAGATAGAAAAATGTATTCAATTGTCAACTTATGCATATGATCAAGGAATTACACAATAAAGTAAGAATGAATTTATTGCAAAAGGACATGCCACTGCATCATATTAATTGAAAGTAGAAGATACAACCTAATCGCCTTGATGTCGCAAGCTTCCTTTCGGTGACTCTTGGTTCCAACACACACACTTGTTCTGTACTTGCATGAAGAAGATCCAATTCTTCTTGATAGACCTACTAGAGTCCCAAGCTTCTGTTCAAGCAGGGTTCTTCACACAATTCCTTCACCAATTCTTCAATTAATCTTGCTTAATCTTTTCCATGAGAATCCTTTCAATATATAGGAGAGGGTGAGATGGTTACATGGATGAGAATGATCCCACCAAATCAGAGAAGCCAGTAAAATGGCAACCATATGAATGCCAACTCATTTTCTAGAAGATTCCCTTCTAGAACCCTCAAGACTTCTTCTCTTTTCCAAGCTTAAAAACAAGTTTGCACCCTGTGTATAGAGCAACCTGCGAGAAGTTCGCACCCTAGATGAAGGTGCCCTGCAAGAATGGGTCATTCTCGCACCCTAGGCCATATGCAGCCTGCAAACTCACTTTGAAAATATGTTTTCTGGAAGGAGATAAATGCCACTTTTCTTAGGAGAAAGTTCTTGTTGGGAACCTGAGTACACCATTGTTAATACATCACCAAGATGACCAAAATCATGTGTAACACAAGGATTAATCAAAACCTTGATTTTGTATCCATTGAAAGAGATTCATCTTTCCTGGAATTGGTTACTTAGTTCATTAAATATTGAAGAACAAGGATCAAAACAAAAGACTACTCCAGAAAATAAATCCATAATAGAAAAAACTTTCCCTAAAACTCTGCCAAATCACAAGAGGGTTCTCCTATAGCCAAAAAGACTAGATCTTGCAAAAGGAAACTCCAATTGCAACAAGAAGTCGAAATCAAAGATGAATCTCAATCCCCTTTTTTTTAACATGAATATAAGAGCTTCAAAAGAGTGTGTACAAGGAGGATGGAAAAACAAAGAATAGAGCAGTTGCAAGAAGTCAAGCCAAAATCTGAAAAATATTATGATGATGAACCTGTGAAGAAGACCATTGATAAAAAAAAAAGTAAGCTGGAAAAGGGAAAAAGAGTTGTAGATTACAAAATCAGGCCTAAGACTAGAGCTACTAATAAATTAAGACTCAATTCCAAATCCTTATTCAAGCCTTCTTTGAAGAAGGAAAATTTGATTGTTCTTGATGATGACGATGATGAGAAAACTACACAGAGAACAAAAAAACAATTACAAGTGCCAGAGACAATGAGTTCTGAAGATGAATTGGAGCAAGATCCGACATATACCCCCGAGGTTGATGAGTTCCTATGTCCAGATATACAAGAAGTTCAAGTTCCAAAAAATCACACAGGAGAGGAAATCATGTTGGGTTCATCTTCAAAAGGAGACATGTATGAATTTAGAGAAAGAAATCCAAAGTTGCCAATTGACCTAAATCAACCCGCAACAGAGGAAATCCATGAAGGACATGCCATAGAAACATGAAATCAATTGAGAAAAGAAAATAAAAAATTGAAAGAAGCCATTAAAGAACTGGAGAAAGAAAATTTGACACTTGAGCATTGAACTGCTAAGAAACAGGAAAAATTGCAGAAGCTTAAAACAAAGAGCAAGAATCAACGAAAACCGCTTAAAATGGTGAGGAAAATGAACTTTAATCTTTATTGGCACAATGTAGTTCTCAAGACCAAGATGAAGCAAGAAAATATCAAAGGTTCCTCTTCTACTCCACACTAAAGGTTCCAGAACCAGGGCAACATACAATTTTGAATTTTGTCAACAAGAAGAGCACATACAATTTTGAATTTTGTCAACAAGAGGAGCACATACATCCAAACAAAGTGGAAATTCTGAAGCTATTTTTGAAAGGTTATACACAGGTTGGATATTTTTGCAGTTGAAGGAGAATATAATGATTCAAATTATGCAACATATGAGGACCTTGTCAACAGACTTTATAGTATTATTTCCACCAGTTGTTGAAGTAATTCGATTCAATCAAGGATATGTTTACCACAACAATTTGTTCACTTTCTATGCGGTTTTTAAGAACCAACTCAACAATCAGTTGAAACAATCCTATTTTATAGGATCTGGATATCTTAAGAGATCATAACTAGTCAAATGTCAAGTCATCTATCTAATGACTAGGTTTTGGAGAATCGAATGGAATATATGTAATAGGATTTGTCTCATAGATGCTAGCTAGAAGATAAGATCACATCAAAACTGTATCTAGGAAATAAGATATATTGAAACCAATTGTTGTGTACAAAAAGGAAACTTGCTGACAGAATTAGAGAGGGGAAGTGGTGTTTTTTAAGGAAACTCTGTTTCTGATTGTAAAGACTAAAACATATTTCATGTTGCACTAAATGGAAAATGCTATATGATGGTTAGACTTCTCTTCATCCCTCAGTCATATAAATTATAATTTGATACCACCAACAATATTGCAGAGTATGAGGCCTTACTGTTGGGATTAAGGGCAACAAAGGAAATGGGGATTGATAAAATTGTTGTTTTTGGAGATTCAGAGTTGATTATTCATCAAATCAGAAATATGTATAAGAAAAAACATAAAATATTGAAGCAATAGAGAAATGAGTTATGGGACCTTATTGAAAAATTATTTATAGCTTTTAATATAACCTTTGTCCAGAGAATTTTGAACCAACAAGTTGATTCTTTAGCCCTGGCACCTAGAAATTCCAAAACTCCTATGTTTTCAAATCTGAGATATGAAATAGAAATAAGGCATAAGCCTTCTATTCTAGATAATATCAAATATTGGCAAGTTTTCAATGACGATCAGGAATTGAAGAGGTTTTTAGAAACTATTGGTGAGTTTTTTGCAATCTCTATTGATCAGGAAAATGAAGATGAAGATGTGGAAATTAAAGTTGATATTCCATTTTAGGATAAAATTGCAGGTCACAAGATTGTAGAATTGAAGACAAATCATTTACCAAAAGATCTGGTTCCCCTTGAAAGATTGTTTTACCATAATGATGTATCTAAGAAGTATGTTATTCAAAGTCAAGAAACATAGGTTGTTGATTGCAATATCAGTTCTGATTCAAACCCAAAGACTGTAAAGCTATTTAAAGCATTGTTTGAAAAACAGAAGGGGATGTATGTTAGTTTGCTGAAATAATTTTCTGATGTGTTTGCTTGGTCTTCTGAAGGCATGAACTAAACCTTTTAAGCAGAAAATGAGGCAGTTCAATCTTATGTTTCTGCCTATAATTGAAAAAGAGGTGAAGAAACTGCTTGATGCCAAGATCATAGTACCTCTCAGATACTCAGACAGGTTGGCTAATCTTGTGCCTATCAGAAAAAAATGAATGGTGAGAGAAGATTGTGTGCAGATTCTAGAAACTTGAACATATGTTCTCTGAAGGATAACAACCATTTCTCATTCTTTAGTGGAAATGGGAAGTGGTTACAATTTATTTTATTACAAAGTTTCCCAGTAAAGTGAAGCAACATGATTCCATCATGGTGGTGGTAGATAAATTAACCAAGGCAACACATTTTATTCATGTGAAGACAACACACAAGGAAACAAGTCTTGCAAAGATCTACATGAAAGAGGTTCTCATGCTACAAGGGGTACCTAAGGAAATTGTTTTAGATAGAAATTCAAAATTCCTAAGCAAGTGTGATAGGAATTTGTTCTTGTTATCTGAGATTGATATTTTTAATTTACCCACTGCTTAACCTTCAAACCAATTTCAAAACCCAAACAAATATTTATTTATAAAAAACCATTGCAAAAAATTGATGATGCC
>ML805328.1:82167-94934 GCA_009831015.1 Picea engelmannii
TTCTCCATATCGTGCAACTTAGTTTGATCTGATCATGATGAAAAGATGTTGTGCTTTCCCTATTTTCAACCATGTAATTCGGCTCCATCAAGAAACCTTGACATTGTAGATTTATGTGACAACATGAATTATATCTAGGTGGACCAAATATAGGAGCTATCAAACCTAAAGATTCAATGTCCTCCCCTTGTTGACTACATTGTGACATTGTGACATTAGGTTCTAAATATATGTATTAACACCAATGTCTTTTGTGGGGATTGAAAGGTTTTATGTTGCATTCATATTAGATAGATCATTTGTGACATCAGAAGACATTGTGGCCTTTGGATCATCATTATGTGGTTTGAGGCCATAACACTTCAACATTATTTCTGTCAAGGGTCTCATGTGTTCTTTTTTGCTTTTCCTCATCAATTTAAAATCAAGGATTAATATAACAAGATAATCCATTCTTACTAAGCTTGAGGGGTTTCTCATTCTCATTGTTGAATGCATCAAAATCCGATATCTCTTTAATTAATTCAACATATTTCGCATGCTTGTTTTCCACAATTTTTTCATATGAATTATCATTATTTCATTCTATAACAACATCATCCACAAGTACAAAAATTTCCACAACTTCACATGGTTAAGAGAAACAAGGAGAGGAAACATGCTCATCATTACCTACCAGATTGGGAGAAGCACAATGGTTCTCAATGGAATTTACAATGTCTTCACAATAGTCATTGTCTATGTCTAAATAATCCACTGATGAAGTGGACATAATAACCATAGAAAGGTATTAAACACACTTATCATCTTAATTTTTTTTGAAAACTACTAACAAATGTAGCATTCATCTTCAGAGTGATGGGTCTTACATGCCCTACAATTACATGAGGGTTTCGACCTAGCAACACCGAGAATCACACATGAGGAAGCTCATTGTCATTGCATTTTTATAGGGGTCTCCTTGCTATTGTACTCTTTATTAAAATTATAACCTCTTTCAAAGTCTTGAAGCTCCCTCAAACCCTAATCAAGTCTTTCTCTTATCTTGCTAATTCTATCATTTGATTTCTTTGAATAAGCAAAGTCACCAATACCTTAATCATTAATGAAGAATGCATCAAATTCATCCCAAGAGAAAATGGAGTCCTTGTATAGATCAAGATACCATTATGAAACTTCTCTTTCAATGACCAAGCAAATAATTTCATGGCAACATTTTCGTTCTCAATGGAAACATCACTAGCAAAACCACAAAATGCTTCCAAGTGAAATTCATTGGATACAACACCATTACCTAGAAATTTTGGCATTCACCAATTCTGTTCACTTGTAGAAGGGAATGGGTTTGGGTACCCATGAATGCATGTGAAGTCCAAAGGTTCATACACTTGTCTTTAGGTCACGACTTCAAAGAAGATCGATCCTCAAATGTAACAAACATAAACAATTGAGAGAGATTTATAATCTTTTTCCATCTGAAACAACTAGTAGATATCCTCTTCTTTATAGGAAAGGGAGCTTTTAAGTTTAGTGGAGTCCCTAGGTAAGACTCACAAATGCCTTGACCACCGCTTCTTGTTCTCTCCTACTACAAACTATAGGACAATTAAATTCAATGAGAACCAAATTATGTTCCTTTGTGAAGTCACTGGATGAGAAAATAGTGTTCAAAACATATTAATCATCAAAGTGATTGTAGCATAACTATTGATTTCTAGGGAACTAGACTTTGTCCCAAGCAAGGACACCAATTTTATTTTATTTTTTAAACAAAAACTAGGTAATTTGTATTATAAAAAATGGTTGTAACAAAGCTAACAACTCTCTTTAAACATACCAAGTATCTTCATTATTCACATTGTTTTCACTTAACCAAATCAAAATACAAAGCTTATAACTAATGTCCTTGGGAAAATTTTCCCAATTTTACCTATTAAAATATATCCTATAAAAGATACCTAAGATATTGTTAACTTTAAAAAACATAAGCTAGATGAAGGTATGATAACTAGCTACCTCTTCCAGTGTTGTAGCAGTGGGAACTGGCTCATGTTCTCCAATTTCCATGTTTTCTATCATCTATATCATTGTATCCTCTTCCTTGTGTTCACTTAGTCCTAACATTCATTGATTAGAAGCCATTGATTGTGCATTTATATTCAGGATTCTCCACCAATTTTTTTAGGAAACTGAACCCCGCCTCAAGAATGACCAACTATTGTTTAACTTGCAACAAGGTACTCATAATTTATATGTTTTGAGAAATGCATTGTTGTTCATATTCATCGAATTTGGAAATGAGAGTAAGGATGGATTCTTTGTTGCCCAGAACCATTTCTTCATGTGTCCTCAAAATCCTCCTTATTTCTTGTGAGTCCTAATGATCCATATTGTGTGGTTGATATTCTATTTGTGGGGAAGAGAAATGACAAAACCCCAAGACTAGGCCGAAGTAGCATAAAGGAGATTCAACAAATATCACAAGGATACAGTCCCAATTGGCATACAAATGTGACTCAGAGCCACGAGCTACAAGTAGAGTAAAAAGAATTGCACTCTCTATGCCACCTCTCAGATACTCTGAAGGATCAACACATTTGCCATCATTTCCATGACCCATTTTTTGGGAATGCCAACGATTTGATGTTATTTTTAGGCTCTTCGTAGTTTTGGAGAAGACACCCTTCAATCTTTCATAACATAATCAATTACCCATTCAAACTATGTATTGATGGAACAACCTTCATAATTCCTTAAAATCTAGATTGTCCTTAAAACATGGGCTTCTTATGGCCGCAAGGCTCTTTTTCAATTAGCATAGGTATCCCAACTCATCATCTTACCTATAAATCAAGTCATTTAATGAGAAAAGGGCCCTAGAGAGTGTGCATCACTATTAAATCTATGTTTGTGTGGTTCACACTCCAACAAGCTCTAATCATGTATTCAACCTTCAAAATTCTAAGAGAGAGAATGCACACAACGTGAGGAAAAATGCATACACAAGGGTCCAACTAAACATATGATAGGGAGGGAAGCAAGAGGTAAGCTTCATACTTCATGCTTAATGACCTCCCATGTGCAAAATGCATGCCTTGCATTGTTGGATATGAATTAGTCTACCAAATTTGGCAAGGGAATTACTTATGACCTCATAAGCTAATATGCCATTTTATGCAATGACACACAAGATGGGGGTGTAATGGTTGGTACCATTGTAGAGGTGTGCATGGATTTTAGCAAAGACTTGATAAATAGGATTTTCATAGTAACATGGAAGAGAAGTGAAGGAGAGTGATGATGATTCAGAAGTAGTACCAATAAAAACAAAGGAACAAGCTTCAGAGGAGAGAATCATTTAGGTTTTTACATTGGTTGGAGGCCTTGGGTGAATATAATTTTTTTTGACATAAGTTGTATATATGAAATTTCAGAAAGTACAACAAATGGCTACAACCCACTTTAAATTTAAGATTTCAATGCTTAAATTCTCAAACAACTTGTAAGGGTGTGTTATATTCCAATTTTCATATAACATGAAAGGGCTACATGTCAACATAAAAGCACAAAAACTAACAAGCCAGAAAGAAGCATATTGGTTGATTGACGAATATGTAGATTTAATTTTCTGCGCGTTAAGACAAAAATCGACATTTCCAAAATTTTTGTCCCTAGCCAAAATTATCTCCGTCTTTCTAGCCTTAAATCTTGTGTCATCTTGCGTAAGCTTTCCATTGTCGCAAACCTATAAACCTTTCTCCATTTTTTGCCAATCTCCTCCCCTGTCAAAATCTCAAATATTTGCATCAGTCTTTGTCAAAATTTTCAAAGCTTTACATTGAAATTGTGAGAAGCCCTCCCATTTGTCTCGTTCCGCAATTCCTTGACCTTTGAAAAATATACAAGAATGTCAAATTACCCTTAACCAACAAAAATTTCTTAATATAAATTATATTAGTTTATAATTTTAAAATAATATTTTATATGTTTATTCTAAAAGAAATTTTGGTTAAAGGCTTTTCACTATCCAAATTCCAAATCAAGTCACCATTGAGTCCAAGTCAAATTTGAAGTCCGAATCCGACTATCAAGGCTAGCGCTTAACACTAATTGTTTTTATTAAAAAAATATTGCGACATACACCTTATAAAGAAAATATAGGACTATTACCATCAAACCCAATCTCAAGCATACGACCGAGAGAGCTAGAACATCCAACGAAATCACATCTTTTACGAAGTCACGGAACATACACAAGGCGTTTAAGGAGGGAACCCACAAAGGGGCATATATCATACTGGTGAATATAAACACATAAAAAATATTGTTTTCTCATGCATATGGGATATTACCTCCACTACACAGAGAAAGGAAAGCACACAGTTGTCGAAGTAAAACATTGACAACACTCATATCAGTGTTTATCTTGTGAATGCACATTGCATTTTAACAAGGTTTTAATCTTATATCTCAGCTGGATGGTGGCTCTCCAATTTACAAGCGGTATTGTTTGGGGGAATTATATTATTTTCCTCTAAATATGCACGTCATATCTATACTCATGTTATTCACTCTAGTATATGGAATACAAGTGGTAACTCGAGCGCAGGAAGTTATTTCCCTTGTACCATAACAGCTGAAAAGAAACCAAGCTTTTTGGTGGTTTTATCTTCTGTAACTTCTGGTGACCTCTTCATTATGTAATTTGTATAATCGGAAATTTGTAAGGACATGAGAATGGTATGGAGGTAAATGAATTTGTAGCAGCTAAAATGTCATCCGACCGCCCGTGTGTTATCAAGATCAATGAAAATCGGGTACTTCGGGTCCAGCAAGTTAGCCAATGTTTAATCAAACGTTGACATGTCTTGGTCAGTATTCCAAATGCTGGGTCCGATTTCGGGATTTCGTCCATCGGGTGAAATCATTTGCAATTTCTCAATTTCACCCGAAGCCCGAAGGCCCGATAGTCGCGTTTCCTCGGGCTAGGTTCCGTCTCGAGTCATTGTTCCGTGAACAGTCATTGTTCCGTGAACATGGTTCCTCTTGGTACCAGCAATGTGATTGAAACAGGCAAGGTTTCGTGAATGGACTTAATACAGAAGATTCGATGGGAGCTTCTAGACGTGGAGAATATCATCCGGGAGAAAAATATTATGGATGCATATTAAATTGTCACTTGTGGTTGTTCGCCTCCCTATTATTGAATCTTAGAAAGAACTCCCTCTGGATTTAAGAGAGGCTATTTCCAGTTTACTTTTTGGTGTTTTAACTTGCCATAAATACATGTAATTCAAAGCACATTTGATGTCAATTATGGCAAGGAATTAGTTGTGGTTGCATCAGAACCTAGGCTTGGTTGTAGCGTTAATTTCCAGATCATTGAAAAGCTTTCGGTCCGTGCTCCTTCTGCTGAGATGAAAAAGATCATCTCTCTCCAATAAAATCTCAGATTCAGGATGTAATGAAGATTTGTTGTCAATCCCTACGGAAGCAGTTGTACAAAGTTCAGATACAAAAAAATGTTGCAGAAACAGTGCCCCTGTCATAGTTTCACTCCTATGCATTCTGCACCAGATGGAAAAATTGATAGGAATCATCAAGGGATCCAGTGTCCACCTGATCATTACAGCTTACTCTAGAATGAGATGGTGGAGGCTTAATCAAAGAAGCTGGAGGTGAATTAAAGAAGGAGAAGCTACAGTTGCAGATGATACTATTGTTGCTGGCCAAGATGTTGTAAAAGAAGGACCTTGTATGTCAGTCATTATTTCTCTGGCAAGACATTCTTCCACTGTTGCTGATTTTATTCTGAAATGTCCCCAATTATTGGATACCATAACTCAGCGCTATATAATACAACAAGCTCACTTAAAGGTTGAAACCATTCAAGTAAAAGTTGTACATCCTCTTAAGGTGATGGAAATAGCGCAAGTCAAGCAGGGAATCAATATTGATTGCAAAATCGATAAGGAATAAGTGGCAGAGCACTTTTGCATAATTTTAGGGGAATTGATAACAAATATGAACAGTTGGCAAAGTGATGTGTCGAACCTCTCAAAAAGGGCTATCTTCATACCATTTTTCCCAGATTTTCAAGTATCAAATTAACATTTATAGGGATCATGTTAAGCATTTCCAGGGATTGTATCAATGTTTGTACACAGTTGAATATATTTCTAGCCATCAAACCATCAATTCGAATATGTCCAAGCACAAAGAAGGGTAAAGTAATAAGCTGGAAGCGATGAATATAATTCCAATATTTCAAGTCAAAGGACCAACCGATTAAGTAACAAATCCAGTAATTTCAGAGCATCCAAACTCAATAATCAGAAGCATCTAAAGCTCCAATATTTCAGGGATCTTATCAATGTTTCCAGATGGCATAAAATCAGCTCCATATCACATATTTTCATGCACATAATCAACAATAGGATACAGATCCAAATTTCAAGGCAATATGTAATATCCCCAGGTAGAGCCCCAGTTGTAATTATGAATTGTAAACATATTGGATAGGCTGGTGAGTCGAGTTATAATAAGCTAGGAGGCTTATGTGGTGATTAAGACAGAGAGCCTAGATGCAAAGGCCAATGAGCCTACTATTGTATATGTGTAAATGCTCATATATTTAATATAAATACATAAAGAGTGATGTGGGACTAAGCTTCCACAAGGCTGGGTAAGGGAGAGGGGGCTGAAAGGTTGGAAAGAGGGGCTAATCTTAGGGGCTTAAGTCCTTGAGAATAATAATTTATTATTATTCCAAAAGCTGTGTGAAATACATGTTTTTATCCTAAGTTCCCGGGAAAGAGAACAGATGCGAAGTGGAATGCATGCGGCTGCAGGAAGACAGGTGTTGACCTGGGCGCATGCAATTATAGCTTGGAAAGCCAACACTGTTGAGGGGAGGTCCTGTCCATTCTTCCATTCGCAGTCTGAACCCTAAACCTCCATGATCGACCTCTTCGTTGTTTTCTGGTCACGCATCCTGAAACCCGTGGGGAAATCCGACAGACTGATCCGTGTCTCCAGGAGAAGTCCGAGTTATCCCGTGTGTATCCTGTGAAGTCCGAGTATCCTGTAATTGTCTGAGTCATGTGGTGTCATAACTGTGGGATGTTGTGGCCACGCAGTTCCTGGACTAAGTGTGGCTTGCTGTCGTCGTTTGTTCCTTACTAAACCTTGTTGTTTCCCTCACTGTGTTGGAATTGAGTTGAAGAGGCGGGTTGTCAGACTTGTGAGCAACTCTTTCCAGGTGAGAGAGTGTGCTGAGGAGGTGAGTTCTCCTGGAGGGAGTCCCGTAGCAGCTACAATACTCTAAGACTTCTGGTCCAGCCTGTTGCTGAAGCCCAAGGTAAGGGAGGTGTACTAGCTGATGGAATTGTATTAGTGAAGGTGTACCCTCCTGGGGTGGAGCAGGCGTGTGGGGAATCAGGGTGTGTGGGTTGTGGGAATAAGTGGTTCCTGGGATAAAAGATCCTTCCTGTGTTTTGTACAACTTCCTTGTTGTCCTTGCCAAGCCTAGAATTCCCTTGCCCGGCGGAGTTTAGTCCCAGCTCGGGGGTGACCCACTGTTGAGTGTGATGAGCAGTGTGGTCTAAGGCTGGGAGGTTCATGGAAGGTCTGCAGACAATTAGTGGTCTTCTAATAAAATATAAGTATCGTTTTTATGTTCATTTACATGTTGTGTAATGGTACATATGTTCTAATTGATGAGTATTGCCTGTGTATGTTGTATATGCTGCATGTGTAGGCTTACTATTATTTCTGCAATAATATGTTATATATATTTAGAATAGTCATTCTATGTTTATATGGATGTCTATGTTTTTCCGCAAGTATCTCTATGTGGCATAGCTTCGTAGTTTAAGGCTTGAGTTGTCACAGATTAGAGTAGTAAAAGACAAAGTTAAGGGTGTTTTGGTAGCATTACCCGGTCTGTTCGGAAGGCTGGGGACGTTACAATTGGTATCAGAGCCAAGGTTTCAACACTGAGCCTGGATGAGCCATGTTGGTGGAAATTGTGTTAAGAGGAACCAATTTTGGACCTCAGAAACATTCATGAGTGCCAAGAGGTTACCTTGGCCATATTACGAAGCTCAAGAGGAGTATCGATATCATAAAACCGCAACATACGTGGTATTTGGCCACAAAGAGAGAGATTACAACACTTGTGGTGTTGGGGCCATTGGATCTGTTCGGAAGGGAAGGAAACCCCTTTACGAATGTCATATATGGAGAAAGTGTAGAAGGGTTAACCTGGAAGCCCTTCGAACTTCGCGACGTTGGTGAAGCTTGATGCAAAGATAAGAGAAAGGATGAAACCCGAAACTCTGAAGTCCCTAAGGAGATCTACACCGTAGATCGGAGGAAAAGAGCTTAACCGTTAGATCAAGCAGAAGAGCAAATCGTATTTTTGGAGTTCGACGATCGAAAGAAGCGGGATGTGTTGATGCACAAACCTCCAAAGCTCGAAGTTCCAAAGCGAAAAGTAGACGTGGTGGGGCTGTATGACGTTGCCAAGGGTGACGTGGACCTTCCTAGACATGCCACGTGCCACCACATGGGTTGGTGACATTTGTACTATGTGGACCCATGGGTAAGAAGTTCAAAATTTTGGAATTTGAAAGATGGAAGGAAGCAAATGTAAAAACTTCCAAAATCCGAAACTCTGGAGTAACGTGCCATGCTGATGTCACTTGGATTGACATGAACACATGGGTTGCGTTGCACATTTCAATGGGTTTTGAACCCATGGAAGATTGAAATGGCATTTGGAACGTGACTCGTGTCACCCATCTGACTGGGCCACATGTCAACAGCTAGTATTCTGCCATGTGACATTCCGTATGAACAGGGTTAGTGGGGCCCAAGGTTACATAATGTAATTAAAGGTTGGAGGAACCACAGTGGCGTCGATCATGATACATCAAGATTGACGACTAGAAGGCATTGCGGGGACCCAAGTTGCCTAAGAGTTAATTTTCCAAGCCAGTCCCGCAATCCAAACCACGATTTCACCGAGGGGTTACGTGTCAGCGTCAGAAGAATTGCGGGATAAAAGACATGTTACTCCAAACCATCATTACATGCCCCCACAATTGGAAAAACGTTAAGTGATGTGACGTAATGATGTCACCAAAGGTGACATGGGAGTGTTCAAAGATTAACGGTTGGGGGATGTGCAGATGAGAAATCCTCCGATTTCCTGAAGCTCCGAAGTCCCGAAGTTACGAAGATCCAAAGTCTGAGTAAGAACCTATGGATTTAGCACTTGGTCACAACTGTGGTCCCATGTAAATTAAGGGCTCAAGGAAAACGGGGGCTAGTGCCCGAAAACTGTGTTAAAAAAAAAGGGTTAGGAAGGAAGCAGGTGGGTTTCATCTGGTTCAAACCACATCAAAAGAATACTGAAAACTTGAGAACTTTATGATAGGGTCCAACAAATATCTAAGAGCCATTAGCTCAGAGAAAAGAGATCGTTGCACAAGAAGTGCATTGGAGAAGAAGCACAAGTTTTAAAGAATCATAGCTTTATGCTCAAGGCTCAGAATTGAGAAAGGAAGTTGTGATTGGGAAGGTCTCGGAAAGAGGATTCCAGATGTAATGGTTATATTAAAACACATAAAGTGCTAGAGATGTCTTCAGATAGAAGAAATAAGGAAGAAGGATAGGGAAAATTCTTTATTCTACATTTGATATTTTTCAGAAGTCGTTGGATCAGAGGTTGGGCTCGATAAGCAACATGGAAACCCCAAATGGAATTCTTGTTTGGGGAAGAAAATCCAAGTGACAATGTTTGCACATCAAATGTGAATGCTAGGTAGAGAAGAGAATAGAGAGGATTGTATGAACAGAGAAGTTGTCACTATTGAAGGCCATGTATATAAGCACTTGAATCAATATAAGAATGCTTTGATCCAATTTTATGGTGTATTATGGTTGTTGTATGTATCAATTGAATAGTATGTTTACAATTTGTCTTTAGTCTCTGTTATGCATTTGCTTTTTTATGCTAAATGAATGTGATTTCATGTTGAACGTATGAGTTTGTGAGAAGTGTATAAGTTTCAATTGTTTCTCTTCCTGAGAATTCTTGCAAGGAGTGCAGCGAAAATCCTGCAAGGAGTGCGTCGACAGATTCTGGGTTTACCTCAAAAATGTCAAGAGAGATACCGTGAAACTTATACCAATAGAAGTGCAAGGGTAGCATAGAGCCGTGCAAGGTGTGTGCAGGACAAGTTAAGTCTTAGACTTATCCATCCCGAGGGAAGGAGGTTGAAGAACTTCTGTTGCGAGGAGTGCACAGAGTTGGAGTTCCATATAGACAGGGGTTATCGTCAAGGCCGCAAGGAGTGTGATCAGGATTCTTGAGAATCCTTGAGTTGCAGTGAGAATCAAGCTCAGGAAGGATAGATTTGTCAAGTGTTCAAAGGAAAGACGAGGGTTGAAGTCACCTCGTGGAAAACAAGTTCAAAATGGTTGACACAAAGTTGGACAGAAGAAACCTATCAAGAATCTCAACGGACGGTAGAGATCCCTGGAGGAGAGAGGTGCTGACAGTCGCACACCATTAGATCCAGTGGAGTCGCGAGGAAGATAAGATTCGGGAGTCATTTAACACTTCGAAGCTCAGGAGGAATAGTTTGGGCTGTCGGTCTGAAAGCAGATCTGATCATTAATCTCCTTCATTGGGGAGAAGGTTTCGGGTATCAGAAGGAGGGAGGTGAGTAGTCTTCTGACATAGCAAAGTGTGAAGTCCCGAAGCGCGTGGGAGTTGGACTCCAAGTCATAGCCGAAGGTCACATCATTGAAGGTCAAAGGAACAAAGCTAGCACTCACTAGGCTCTTTGTTCAGATTCGGGGATCAGGAGAGTCGGGGTTGACTCGCATCAAAACACCTGAAGTTCAAGATCGTGAAGTGCCTTTTGGATAGGCGTGTGGTCATAGTCGGTGGCCACGTAGAGGAATCTTGCACTCGCCGCTAGTTCACGTGGGTGAGGTTTAAAGAAAGGATTTGTGGGTTTGCTTCGTGGAGGTTCTAGTAGGGACCCGAAGAGCTGCTCCAGCTCCGAGAGTTTGAAGATCTATTGACCGGGAGGTCAACAGACCCCACTGAGGTGGGGGCATTGCGTCAAAAGTGCTCAAGACAAAAATAGGCATGTACAGTGACTACAATGAGAGCACAAGAAGATCTAGGAATCCAGGAAGAATTGTAGACTTCTGGGATCAACAAGGAAAAGTTTTATAGGGAAAAAGAAGTTGCTACAATTTTTGTGGCAGCAAGTATGTTACGGCTTGTTGGGTCAGCCAGAGGAAAGAATGATTGGATGTTTTCAAGTGTTGTTGGTAATGTTGTTGTATAAGGAGGGAAGCAACAGAGAGTTGAAATGTTGGTTATAAGTTTGATAAAAGAAGTATGAAATCTTTTACTGCCATCAGCCATTTAGGTAGTATAAAATTTATTAATGGTAGTCATGTAGGTATGAGTTTTTATTACTCTTTTTGCATAATTGTTGAAATGAAATTTAGGTAAGAATTTCCTTAGCCAGAGTTATTTTATAAAATCACATGATTATATTATTGAATGCATACCATTGGATGTGGTAAAGGCTGGAGGCCTGTATAAATTCAAATCTTTTTAGCTTCTGAATGCACACACTAACATAGTAGAATGTCATGTTAATTTGGTTATGGGGTAATAACCAAAGAATTAAAAGATAAGAACTTGTTATAGGAATGAATTCCAGTAAGATAGTCATGTATGAGACTAGGACATGGTTGAATATGGAAAGGTATGGATATGGAAAGGTTATGAGCCACACAGGTACTAAAAGCTTCATACCTTTAAATAAAACTTGGACTGCAACCTTTTTGCTAACACTAATGAGCACCACATAATTATATTCTTGGTGTAGTGTTCGGGTCGAAAATGAAGGCATCCAATTAATTGAGAAGACAATAGGAAGTGTGTGGAGAATGTGTCAACACATTGGCCAAAATTCCAACTTATGGATGGTGAGATACATGACTGGGATAAAGAGCATTATGTAATTCAAAGCAAGGTGCATTGAATAAGTATGCATTGAGAATTGCACTCATGCATAGTAAGTGATAGAATTGTAAACTAAATGCAATGGTTGAATATGTTTTGTAAGTACGTGCATATATATTATTGCATGGAAATAATTGTTACTAACAACTGAAATGTTGTTAACTCATGAAGTTGAGGACATTTCAAGGAGGTGTTAAACATTGCAACATGAAAGTTGCAAGTCAAGTATTCACATGAGCATTGACTACAGGAAATTTTCTTGTTCAGAAAAAGAAGTAATGAACTTACAGATATTACTGTGAACATGCATATGCATAGAATGACGAGTCATTCTATTTTATTAAATTGTTTAGTAATTATGATTGAATTGCTAGATGCAGACAATTCTAAGTTCACTACATATGGTTATGTACATATTGCAATTGAATTATGATGTACAGGAAATACTGACAATTGTTGGCAGTATGCAAGATGAAGCCTTGCAGGAAAATGGTATGCAGTTTGGTGCTTGTGGAAAACCACAAGGAAGGTTGCAATCCTAATATGGCAAATATGGCAACGAACAAGAAGAATTATGAAATGGAATTTCATGTTTTGGGGAAAAAGTTGAATTCCTTTTTGAACTAAGTTGGAGTTCCTAAATGAATTATTTTATGTTCTCTCATGATAAATGCATGTGGGTGATGTAGATGAGATGATGTTGATT
>ML805328.1:102372-113195 GCA_009831015.1 Picea engelmannii
GGGGAAGGGATTGTAATATCCCTAGACAGAGCCCTAGTTGTAATTATGAATTGTAAACATATTGGATAGACTAGTGAGTTGAGTTATAATAAGCTAGGAGGCTTATGTGGTGATTAGGCTAGAGAGCCTAGATGCAAAGGCCAATGAGCCTACTATTGTATATGTGTAAATGCTCATATATTTAATATAAATATATCGTTGTGTGTAGACCGACCACGAAGAAAGAGTGATGGGAGACTAAGCTTCCACAACGCTGCGCAAGGGAGAGGGGGATGAAAGGTTGGAAAGAGGGGCTAATATTACGGGATTAAGTCCTTGAGAATAATAATTTATTATTATTCCAAAAGATGTGTGAAATATATGTTTTTATCCTAAGTTCCTGGGAAAGGGAACGGGTGTGAAGTGGAACGCATGCGGTTGCAGGAAGACATGTGTCGACCTAGGCGCATGCAGTTATAGCTAGGAAAGCCAACATTGTTGGGGGGCAGTCTTTCCCATTCTTCCATCCATAGTTTGAACCCAAAACCTCCGTGATAGACCTCTGTGTTGTTTCCTGGTCATGCATCCTTAAACTTGTGGGGAAATCCAATAGACTGATTTGTGTCTCCGGGAGAAGTCCGAGTTATCCCGTGTGTATCCTGTGAAGTCCGAGTATCTCGTAATTGTTTGAGCCATGTGGTGTCATAACTATGGGATGTTGTGGCCACGTAGTTCCTGGACTAAGTGTGGCTTGTTTTCGTCATCTATTCCTTACTGAACCTTGTTGTTTCCCTCATTGTGTTGGAACTGAGTTGAAGAAGCAGGTTGTCAGGCCCGTGAGAAACTCTTTCCAGGTGAGAGAGTGTGCTGAGGAGGTGAGTTCTCATGGAGGGAGTCCCATAGAAGATATAGTACTATGAGACTTCTGGTCTAGCCTGTTGCTGAAGCCCAAGGTAAGGAAGGTGTACTAGCCGATGGAATTGTATTAGTGAAGGTGTACCCTCCTGGGGTGGAACATGCGTGTGGGGAATGAGGGTCTGTGGGTTGTGGGCGTAAGTGGCTCATGGGATAAAACATCCTTCCTTTGTTTTGTGCAACTTCCTTGTTGTCCTTTCCAAGCCTAGAATCCCCATGCCCGATGGAGTTTAGTCCTAGCTTGGAGGTGACCCACTGCTGAGCGTGATGAGCAGTGTGGTCTAACGTTGGGAAGTTCGTGGAAGGTCTGCACACAGTTGGTGGTCTTATAATAAAAGACAAGTACCTCTTTTATGGTCATTTACATGTTGTGTAATGGTATATATGTTGTAATTGATGAGTATTGTCTGTGTATGTTGTATATGTTGCATATGTAGGCTTACTGTTATTTTCGCAATAATATGTTACATATATTTAGAATAGTCATTCTATGTTTATATGGATGTGTAAGTTTTTCTGCAAGTATCTCTGTGTGGCATAGCCCAGTAGTTTAAGGCTAGATCTCTCACAGATCAGAGCAGTAAAAGGCAAAGTTAAGGGTGTTTTGGTAGCGTTACACGGTATGTTTGAAAGGTTGGGGATGTTACACAGTAATTGAGGATTTCACTCCAACTTTAAGCATTCAAGACATTTTACAACTAATTCTAGATTTTGGTTTATTTTTAGTTATGATTTAATTTCCTAGAATTTTGTTATGAGTTGGATTACTAATTTTGTTTTATTTTTATTTTTGAGAAAAACATTTACACCATGGGAAAGGCCTTGTAATTTGCCTTTAAATTCCAGCTATTCTAATGGAAATAGGGTTGACTTTTCGAGAGCCTTTTTGGCTAAGAATGTAATTAGAGCCTTTTGAATAAAAATATTCTTGCAAAAGCATTGAGATTCTCATATCTCATTATAGCTAAGTTATGAGAGTGCAATCTTTCAGGAGAAGAACCCAGCTTATCATTCAAAGACAAAGCATATTGATGTTCAATATCACTTTGTGAGAGACATGGTTGAAAACAAGAAGGTGTTGTTGATGAAGGTGGAGACTTTGGATAATGTTGAAAATTCATTAACAAAATATGTAAGCATTGAGAAGTTCTCTTGGTGTAGAGGATCTATGGGCATTCCTGCCTTGAATTGTTTACTGTGCAATTCAACAACCCCCTGTATGCAAAGAAAACAACACGTGGGAGAATGTTGGGTATGTGTTACATTATTTGTAATATTGGTCTCATGTATTGTACACTGATATGGGAGCCTCGGGGGGTGGAAGGGGGGGAGCGAGGGGCCCCCAAAAATTTTTTTTGGTGATTTTTTGCATTATTTCGACACATGGTTTTTATGGATTGTTTTCTAATTTGAATTAAGGAATTAGGGTTTTATTAATCTAATCTAGGTCAATGGATTATGGGTTTGGATGTCGCGGGATCCTATATGTATATTGTATTGTAAATAATGAATATATGATGAATAGAAGATAAGAGGTGTAGTGATGATGCACGCTCCCTCTGCAACCCGTAGGTCGGAAGGTCCACGTCAACACAGGATCTTTCTCTTTACACTGGCCCGAAGAGATTTGGAATGACTCTTCTATTTCCCCTTTGGGAAATCTTCACCCACAATCAACTTCAGAAATTCCCCCTTTATACTTCAGGGAATCGGACTTCGCACCTTCGCGAACCTGACGGTCGAGCAGCTGCCTTTCAAATCCCTGAAACCCGAAACCCGTCAACCCTAACCCATCCTCTTCTATTTCGGGCTTTTCCTTATCACGATTTCGATGGTCACGGTGTCCAACAACTTGCTCCCACGATTCCCGAAACCTGATGTTCCGAAATTTCGACACGCTTGCAAGGTTGACCTTTCAACACCCGTTTACTCCATCGGGACTTCGAACTTTGCGATATCGCGAATCCTAATGCAAATAATTTGGAACTTCACTCCTCAAAACTCTGAAATGGTCAATGGAGTTTGACTCCATGTCAATAGTGCGCCACCTGTTCGCTTCGCTGGCTCTTGTGGCCCCACACCGTTCTCTTAGCCTTCAGGATTTCGCGTTTCATGATATCGCGATCCCCGTTGCAAGATTTTCAGAACTTCAACCCACAAAATCCCGATATAGAAACCCACATGTAAATCCAATGGCCCTTGTGGCTTGCATCTACAGTCCTACTCCTCCTGATCTTAGAACCTTTTGGGAATACTCGCTGTATCTCCCCTGCTCCTCCGTGAGATCCAACGGTTCACGGGGCTTTGCGAATTCTCTTCAGAGAACTTTGACCGTCCATTATTTCTTTGAGAACTCTTCCTCCTGTGGTCCGACGTCGTTATGCCTTCCTTAGACTCCTTCGAAGGTTCAAATCCTTCTGAACTTTCCCAACTCCGAGTCTTTCAGAAAACCCCTTTGCAGGCACTCCTTGCGGCAGACTTTCAAACACTTCGAAGTGTTGGAATCCTTCGACTCTACACACACCTGCAGTAGTAGTCTCTAAATACTTCGCTCAGGTTTGCAAACTTGAGGCTTCACTCGGCCTGCACACTCCTTGCATGGCTCCTGTGCCAACTACACTTCTGTGGAAATGAGAACAAAAACTTTCTCTCCTGAGCTTTTAGAGACAAACCTCTGAACACCTTGTCGACGCACTCCTTGCGGACAATTCAACTGCACTCCTTGTAGGAATTCTCGCTCAGGTAGAGAAACAATTGAAACTCATTCCTTTTCCCTTTCCTCTCAGATTTCAAACATTCAACAAGAAATCATTCATACATAGCATAAAAGCAATTGCATGACAGAAAGAGTAAAGACATTCATGAGCATAACATTCAAAGATGCATACACAGAGAATATATGAACACCATGAGTCTGAATCACAACTTTCTTGTATTAATTCAGAACTTCTGTACATGGAGTCTGCTACATAGCTCTCTGCTTCTCTTCTATGCTCATCATCATGCTCCTTATGTTACAATACACAATGAGGGTGTTTATATCCCGTTTCCCTCTTGCGCTCTAAATCTGTCTAATCTACACATTAAATTCTATCTACTTTCATTAACTACCATAAATGCCTCCTACCTACTAAGGACGAGAGAAAATTGCTCAAGGTCCGTTTACATTATACAAGTGCGCTTCCACTTGATGTTTCATTAATGGTTTAAGATATTTCAAAATTTGTGCTGGGCGCTTTTCCAGCTGTTCGATTATCTCCGCACTGGCTCACTTGAGATGCTCCTGCATCATACTCCCTCACTTGAAAACTTTCATGGGCTCCTGTCCATGAGCTCGCGCACGGTCTGTCCATGGATTTGTATCTCTGCTTCGTTCTCCCAACTGGCATCTTCAACTAGATGTCCCTTCCACTTGACCAAATATTCAAAGTATTGCTTTCGCCTGGTCTTTTTACTGACCCTCTTGTCCAGTATGCGCTCCATCTGTGGCTGATCTGCAACTGGCATCTTCTTTTTCCACTGGATCATTGGTTGCTCGTCTCCTGTCTCTGCTTCCTCAGCCTTATACGGGTACAAATCTGAGATATTGAATATCAGATAAATTCCAATCCCATCAGGTAATTCAATCTCGTAAGCATTTGCCCCAAATTTCTTCAAGACCTTACATGGTCCGATTTTTTTCATCTTTAGCTTATTATATGTTCCTCTCGGGAACCTTTCCTTCCTTAAATGTGCCAGAATCAGATCACCAACCTCAAATTGAAGTTGTCTCTTGTGCTGATCGGCTCTGCGTTTATACTCCTGGATTGAATTCTGCAATCGCTCCTTCACCTGGCTGTGAAGTTCCTTCATCGCCTCTATGAAATCTTCTACACTAGCACTCCTAGTTGAAATCTGTTCTGAATCTCTCAATTCATAAATTCCTCTCGGTTGCATGCCATAGACAATCTGAAATGGACTCTGCCCTGTGCTTTTGTTAACTTAGCCGTTATAAGCAAATTCTACCTGTGGTAATATGTTGTTCCACTGGCTGTGGTGTTTTGTCACCAAGCTTCTCAGCAAGTCTCCCAGACTTCTGTTTACCACTTCTGTCTGTCCATCCGTCTGAGGATGATAAGCCGAACTAAATGACAAGTTAGTTCCCATCTTCTTCCATAAGGTCCTCCAAAAGTGCCCTATGAACTTGGTGTCTCGATCTGAAACTATACTCCTTGGTATGCCATGAAGTCGAATGACTTCTTTGAAAAACAGATTCACAATGTGAGTTGCGTCATTGGTCTTTTGACATGGAATGAAGTGTGCCATATTGGAAAATCTATCCACCACCACAAAGATCGAGTCAAAACCTCTTTGTGTTCTTGGCAACCCCAATACAAAATCTATGCTAATTGCATCCCACGGCCTTTCTGGTATGGGAAATGGTTGATAAAACCCCGCATTTTGTCTTCTTCCCTTTGAATGCTGGCAAATTCTACATCTGTCCATGAATCTCTTGACGTTTGCTCGCATTCCCGGCCAAAAATATGACTCATTCAACTTTGCGAACGTCTTGTCGTGACCAAAGTGTCCTACCAATCCTTCACTATGTTTCTCCTTCAACAAATTCTCCCTCATGGAGCATTTCAGAATACATAGTTGATTACCTTTAAACAGTAATCCTTCCTGGATCATGTATTCTACCCACTAGCTTCTATCCCTGAGAATTGGATTCTCAGCTGCTTCATACGCTTCCTTAAAATCCTAATCATCGGCGTACATGTTTCTGAGATCATCAAAACCCAACGTTTTGACTTTGAACTCCTGCAATAACAAACACTTCCTGCTCAAAGCATCAACCACTTTGTTAGCAGTACCCGAAATATGTTTAATCACAAAAGTAAAATTTTGCATGTACTCAACCCATTTAACATGTCTTTGATTCAACTTTTCCTGTTGAGTCACAAACTGCAATGCATGATTGTCACTGTACAAAACAAACTCTTTCGGGATCAAATAATGTCTCCATTTCTTCAATGCCTGGATAATAGCATAAAACTCCTTTTCATAAGTGGATTACTTCACTTTCGCTTCATTCATCTTCTCGCTGAAGTATGCTATCGACCTGTCTTCCTGACTCAAGACTGCCCCTATTGCAAATCCACTTGCATCGCATTTCACTTGAAATGTCTTTTGGAAATTCGGCAACACTAGAACTGGTTGTTCCGTAATCTTCCTCTTCAACAGATTAAAACTTTTCTCAGCCTCTTCTGTCCAGTGAAAAGACTTGTGTCTTTTCCTCACTGAATCCATCATCGATGCACTAATTCCACTGAAATTCTTGATGAACTTTCGGTAGAAACTAGCCAATTCGTGAAAACTTCTCACCTCAAAAATATTTTTCGGTGATGGCCAATTTTTTATTACCTCCTCCTTATCTGGATCCATCCTCAACTCATCTGCAGAAATAAAAAATCCCAAGTAAATGAGCTCTATCTTCATGAATGAGGACTTCTTCATATTTATCAACAACTTCTCCTACTGCAATCTCTGCATCACTGTAGCCAAATGCTTCAGATGCTCTGCCACTGTTTTACTGAAAACCAGTATGTCATCTAAATACACAATGACAAATTTTCCGATGAACTCCCTCAGGACTTCGTTCATCAACCTCATGAAGGTACTTGGCGCATTTGTTAAGCCAAATGGCATAACAAGCCATTCATACAACCCTTCATTGGTTTTGAATGTCGTCTTCCACTCATCACCTTCTCTCATGCGGATTTGGTGATAACTGCTTTTCAAATCAATCTTTGAAAATAATTTTGCTCCACTCAAGAAATCCATCGGATCATCCATCCTTGGCAATGGAAATATGTACCTGATGGTTATCTTGTTAATCGCCCTTGAGTTAGTACACATCCTCCAGCCTCCATCTTTCTTTGGACTGAGTACTGTCGGAACAACACATGGACTCAAGCTTTCCCTGACCAAACCTTTGTCCAATAAATCCTGGACTTTCCTTTTAACCTCTTCATTGTCTTGTGGCATCAATCTGTACGTGGCTTTGTTTGGAAAACTGGCTCCTGGTATGAGATCAATATGATGACTCACACTTCTGATCGATGGCAACGAACAAGGTAGTTCGTCCACTACTATGTCAGCGAACTCTTCTAGCAGTTCCTGAACTTCCTCTGGTAAATCATCCACCCTTGTGCTGGTCAAAATAATCTTCAGTTTTCTGACCACAATGAATTGCGGATCCTCCTTCTTCTTAACCTCTGTAAGAAGTTCCTTCCCACTCATGAGAAGTACAGTGTTGCTTACTTCTGGTTTCACCTCCTTATCCTTGATTGGAAGCAACATGTGAGTCCTCCCATTCTTCTCTAGGGTGTATGTGTTCATTCTCCCATCATGAATCACATTCCTGTCATATTGCCATGGTCTACCCAGCAATAAATGACAAACATCCATAGGAATGACATCACATAGTATCTTATCATTATATCCTCCTATCTTAAATTCAACTAAATACTGTTTAGTGACAATTACCCGATGTCCTTTTTGTAGCCACAAAACTCTGTATGGGTTTGGATGATCAATCGTCTCCAACTCCAGATTTTCTACCATCTCCGTAGAAACGAGATTATCTGTGCTACCACTGTCCACAATGACCTTGCATACCCTGTCCTTGATTTTGCAAGCAGTCCTGAAAAGTCTGGTCCTTTGGAATGAACTCTCCACCTCCTTCTCTGGTGTCAAACGGACTTTTTGCATCATCAACGATCTTCCGCCTTCAACATCCTCTGCCTCAACATCTCGCCTTTGTGCCTCGGTGATGTGAGATTCTCCACTTTCTTTCTTTTTATCTGGACACTTGTAAGACTTGTCCCCATTCTTTCCACATGTGAAGCATGTTATTACTCCACCTCTTCCTCTTCCTCTACCTCTAGTACGAGGAAAAGTGTTATTGTCAGCATAATCTTCTCTCTGCTCAGTATGCTACCCTCGTTGTGAGGTTCCGGCTCTCTCAGTTCGAGTCTTAGGTTTCTTCCAGTCCTCCTTGGGCTTCTGATATTTTTCCTGGGCAACTGATTTGCCTCTGGGTTGACTTCTGCCTCGACCTCTTTGACCCTGCTTTTGGCTCAGCTTCTCTTCAGCTTTCAAAGCCATCTGATAATCATCTTCCACCGTTCGGATGGTTACCATGCTCATCTCATCTTGAATATCATATCTCAGGCCATTCATGTATCTGGCAAATTTTTCATCATCACTCTCCCGATGGCCTGCCCTGATGTTCATCTTGTAGAATTATTCAGTGTATTCTTTCACTGTCATCAACTTCTATCTCAGGTTCTGCATCCTCCTGAACAAATAAATTTGATAATCCCTGCGGATGAATTTCGCCTTCATCTTTGCGATCATTCTATCCCAGCTCTTGATCTTCTGCTTTCCCTTGCAGCGTCTGTCAGCTTGTAGTTCATCCCACCACAATGTTGCATGTCCCTTCAGTCTTGTGACAGCATGCTTGACTTTTTTTCCTCTTCGACATCTTCATAGTCAAAGTATGTGTCTAGAGCTCTAACCCAGTCTAGAAGCTCCTCTACATCCAAGTTTCCCTCATAAACTGGAATGTCCATCTTCGCTCTTGCACCCATTCTTGCAATAGCTCTGATCAAATGTTCGTTTGCTGCATCTTCAGCTGCAACTTCTTCTTCACGTTCAACTTCAATTTCACTTTCAGAATCACTAATATCCCTGACACTTACTGTACGTCTTTGTGTCGTCTCCATGTCCTCGAGTCTAGCTCGTAGATCACGCATATCTCTCTCCATGGATAGATCAATCATCTGCCTACCTCTTCTTTGCGACATTTCCCTCTCCTCTGGTGGATCAGGTGTTTGCCTGTCCCTTCTCCTTGGCGGCATTGTGAAATCTCTTTTCTTCTCTGCTACAGAAAACAAAGAACCTTTCTGTGCTCTAATACCAGAAATGATGACGCACGCTCCCTCCGCAACCCGCAGGTTGGAAGGTCCACGTCAACACATGATATTTCTCTTTACACTAGCCTAAAGAGCTTCAGAATGACTCTTCTATTTCCCCTTCGGGAAATTTGCACCCACAATCAACTTCATAAATTCCCCCTTTATACTTCGGGGAATCGGAATTCGCACCTTCGCGAACTTGATGGTCGAGCACCTGCCTTTCAAATCCCCGAAACACGAAACCCGTCAACGCTGAACCATCCTCTTCTCTTTCAGGCTTTTCCTTATCGCGATTTTGGCGGTTGCGGTGTCCACAAACTTTCTCCCGCGATTCTCAAAACCCGATGTTCCAAAATTCTGACACGCGCTCAGAGTTGACCTTTCAACACCCCTTTACTCCATTGGGACTTTGGACTTCGCGATATCGCGAATCCTAATGAAAATAATTTGGAACTCCAATCCTCAAAACTCTGAAACGGTCAATGGAGTTCGAATCCATGTCAGTAGTGCGCCACCTGTCCGCTTCACTAGCTCTTTTGGCCCCACACCATTCTCTTAGCCTTCGGGATTTCGCGTTTCATGATATCGCGATCCCCGTTGCAAGATTTTCGGAACTTCAACCCACAAAATCCCGATATAGAAACCCACGTGTAAATCCAATGTTCCTTGTGGCTTGGATCTACGGTCCTACTCCTCCTAAGCTTAGAACCATTCGGGAATACTCGCCGTATCTCCCCTGCTCCTCCGTGAGATCCAATGGTTCACGGGGCTTCGCGAATTCTCTTCAGAGAACTCCGACCGTCCGTTCTTTCTCTGAGAACTCTTCCTCCTGTGGTACAATGTCATTATGCCTTCCTTCGACTCCTTCGAAGGTTCAAATCCTTCTGAACTTTCCCAACTCCGAGTCTTTCAGAAAACCCCTTTGCACGCACTCCTTGTGGCAGACTTTCAAACACTTCCAAGTGTTGGAATCCTTCGACTTTGCACACACCTGCAGCAACAGTCTCTAAATACTTCGCTCAGGTTCGCAACCCTGAGGCTTCACTTGGCCTACTCACTCCTTGCACGGCTCCCGTGCCAACTGCACTTCTGTGGAAATGAGAACAAAAACTTTCTCTCCTGAGATTTCAGAGACAAACCTTTGAACACCTTGTCGATGCACTCCTTGCAGGAATTCTCACTCAAGTAGAGAAACAATTGAAACTCATTCCTTTTCCCTTTCCTCTCAGATTTCAAACATTCAACAAGAAATCATTCATACATAGCATAAAAGAAATTGCATGACAGAAAGAGTAAAGACATTCATGAGCATAACATTCAAAGATGCATACACAGAGAATATATGAACACCATGAGTCTGAATCACAACTTTCTTGTATTAATTCAGAACTTCTGTACATGGAGTCTGCTACACAACTCTCTGCTTCTCTTTTATGCTCATCATCATGCTCCTTATGTTACAATACACAATGAGGGTGTCTATATCCCGTTTCCCTCTTGCGCTCTAAATCTATCTAATCTACACATTCAATTCTATATACTTGCATTAACTACCATAAATGCCTCCTACCTACTAAGGATGAGAGAAAATCACTTAAGGTCCGTTTACATTATACAAGTGCGCTTCCACTTGATGTTTCATTAATGGTTTAAGATATTTCAAAATTTGTGCTGGGCGCTTTTCCAGCTGTTCGATTATCTCCGCGCTGGCTCGCTTGAGATGCTCCTGCATCATGTAGCTCTAAAAAGGTTGTTGGTTTTCCCAGGTTGGGCTTCCAGGGTAAAAATATCGGTGTAATTTTTTTGCATGCCATTTTATATTTTCAGTTTTATTAAGAATCTATTTGCAGTAATTAGTTGTACAAAGTTAAAATCTACACCCTCAAACTAGCATATATCATCTCTCCTCTTAGCATGTAGGTTATGTAAAACATGGGCCCAGAAAGACTTGCCTGGATAATGAGGCAC
>ML805328.1:115519-129170 GCA_009831015.1 Picea engelmannii
CAACTAAAATTTGTTAATATAAATTATATTATTTTATAATTTTAAAATAATATTTTGTATGTTTATAAAAAACAAAATTTTGGTTAAGGGGTTTTGTTGGCAGCCCTACATGATTTTTTTCTTTTTCAAGTGACAAATGACAACTCATGTAGCTGCCTACGCCTGATCCTGTAAATATTGCTATTTGAAGATGACTATTCGGTTGTAAAATGGGTGTTTTGATTGTTCCTGCTTATTTTTATCTTGCATTTTCGTGCTTCATTCATGATTGAAAGCATGAATTAAGCATTAAAACTTTAAATCATATTGCAATTTAATCTAAGGCTTGGTCCTAAAAGGGTTAATGTGTTATTTGAAGATGACTATTCGGTTGTAAAATGGGTGTTTTGATTGTTCCTGCTTATTTTTATCTTGCATTTTCATGCTTCATTCATGATTGAAAGCATGAATTAAGCATTAAAACTTTAAATCATATTGCAATTTAATCTAAGGCTTGGTCCTAAAAGGGTCAATGTGTTTAAACCTCTTTTAATGCATGTTGTTTTTCTTTGAGCTTATCATATATCAATGAAACACTTATTTTGAGTTGTTCTTGGATTGGAAGTTATATCTTGGATGCTTTGTATACCAAGAATTGATTGGCAAATGGACTATAGGATTGTTTCATTTAAAATTCTTGGTAAATCGACTTTGGTTTTAAATTTTCGATATGCTTTTGGCTTGTAAAACACATCTTCTCCTAACCTTTGCAAATCGACTTCACCCATTACATTTGATGAAAATTAAACACACCTAGAACATACCTTGTACTTCATTTCAGTTGTCAATTTGAATTGACAAATCCCTCATTATGAGCTAGGGTCTTGAGTTATGCTCTGTACTCAAAGCATTCATTACCAGAAATGCTCGATTTTCATGGCTTGAAACCCCTTATGCTCACATTATGGTTGCACTGGGGTGGATGCTAGTTTTACTCCTTTGTTTTTGGCTCAGACTTTCGCTTGTTGATGTTACCTCTTAATCACACATCAAGTTTTGGTCACCTTTGTGACTGTCTGTTCAAACCCTTATGGCCCCTGTCATCCGAATTGAGCCAAATGGCTCCCAAAATTTGTTGTTGTATGATGATGTGAGTGAGGATCTGAAGAGTCTAGGATGGGATGTGTTTATCAGGAAATTCCAGGGTTATAACTCGCAAGTGGCCAAAGATTTCGCCCTCACATTTGATGGATGCAGAGCCAAGGTGGGTGATATCTAGTTGGAGATCACTGAAAAATTTCTGAGTGAAGCAATGTGCCTCCCCCTCACTGGTAAAAAATGGTTTAAAAACTCAAAGTTGGACAAGGTACCATGGAGTCTGTTCATCATCTCCAGAAATATTCATTGTTGTGACAAAGGTATGTCGTTCTCTCTGTTGAAGATTAAATGGCATGGTTTATTGGCAGTTTTAAGGCAATTTGTTACTTGTGAAGGCCGTTATGGCCTCGTCTTCCTTTACCACTTAAGACTACTCATGCATTTTATTGGTTTTTAATTAAACATCTCGTTTTACTTATTAAGAAGTTTGTATAAAATGGCAAAGAGGTATAAGAAATAGAGATTGGATTCAATCCTTTTTCACCATGGGTTGATTAAATTATTGGTAGTTCATCATTTGAAAACACTCGGTGAAGATTGGGACAATTTCATAGCCCGTAATGGTTTCATTACAATAAACCCTCTAGAGACTCCTATAATGGATAAGATGATGATAGATATGCCTCTTATTCCCTCCAGTGACATGCCAAATTTCTTGTGTTAAAAACCTTGTGAAAGGGCTACGCCCGATCAGTCTGTGTGTGAGCAACATGATTTCAGCTCCAAGCTTATTAAAATTCCTGAGCGTGAACAAGTTGTCTGCCCTAATCTTAACATAAAATCCACCAGTGGAAACCCTTCCAAACAGTCAAACAAAAATCAAGCCATGCTAGGGTTTCCTAACAAGAGGGTTGGGTGACTTATTTCGAGGAGGCTGCGCAATAGATCAAAAGCTCATGTGAGCTCAATCAAATCGATAGAGGTCCATGAGAACTCTGACTCCGAGATTGAAAAATTCCTGGTAGAGGAAGATCCAAATTTTTCTAAACCAGATCCTAGTCAAATATTCAATTATGTGAATAACCTCCCACCATGCCTGAAAGACAACAAGGAATTTACAGTAATTAAGCTCGGTCAAAGGCCGACAATGGACAATGGTAGTGTTTTAACACACAGTCACACGCTTCCTCAACCGATTGCCCCTGCTGTACATTGTGGAGTTTGTTTACATTGGATAGGTCAGTATTACATAGACATCCCTGTCCTTCAAGCAAAGATCAAGGATCTTATGACTCAAAATGACTCATTGACAAATGAAAACCGTGAGCTCAAGATCATGCACAAAGACAAGGAAAACGTTTGAAAAGGACAGACAATATCATGATTAAAAACACTGACAGTGTCAAGACTGTGATCAACTCTGAGATATTATGATTTGATTTGTGTTATTAGTTGAATGGCAAGATTGTTTTTTTTATCTTAGTTTTGTTTTTATTGTTATTTTTCTAATTAATCTAGATTGATTTAGATTTATGTTGCTAATAATAACACTGGCTACAAAATCGTGAGATTCTGCAGCCAAGTCAATTCTCATATAAAATTTGGAAAATGTTAGTTAAATAAATATCTAATTTTCTCATTTCATTTTTCTTTTAGGATAAGATGTATCTTGTGTTGATCTTATAATATGGAGCATGTTGGACTTAGTTAATTAGCCATCTCTTTTGGCTTATTTTGTAAATCAAAATAAAACTTTCATAATTTTGAAGATATAGTTTGATATTGAGTGGTTTTTAGACCCTCTATCTTTGTAACTTTTAGATCCTTTTGAGATCTGATCCTATCTTAGAAGATAGGATGTTTAGCTTACATGAACTCTTTAAATACTCTGTATTTTGTAATGTAATTCATCTTGGCTGAGAGCAAGAGATGGACGAGTGATTCCAGAACTTAATGAAACAACATTTATGCATTTTGGCTTTAGCCTTTTGTTTATAATGTTGTCATTTATGTTTTGTTAATCCTGCTACATGTATAGGTCTGATATCTTTAGATTAAATGATCTGTGATGTGCAGGATGTTATATTATAAATACCATCTATAATTTTCTTCTCAAAATATAAATGATGTGATCATATCTTCAATTAAATTGATAGGATTTATCTTTGAGTTTTAATCGGATGATGAAATGCATAGATTACTTTCAGATTTATCTTACTATAATCATGTACAATTATGAGATCATAGGTTTATGTTTGTGTTTCCTCTTATGTCATTGAAACCTAGGCTGCTAATACAAGTTTTAAATTTATTTAGAACAATCACAAGGTTCCTTGCAGATTTCTCGCTTGGACATGACAGTTGGATGTTCTCCACTCATGCAGATGCTTGGATACACCTCACTAACTCACTAACATGTTAGCTCCTTTATATTTTTCTGTCATTTACATATTAGTGAAACTAGAACATATGGTTCAGCTTTCGACTACTTGCACGTTTGCATTTCTTATTTTATTTAATTCCATATTAGTTTAGATCTATAAAAGAAAAACAAAAAGAAGTTTTAAATGTGCTTTCTTTATCTACTTCTTAACATAAATAATCTTCGCAGTTGATTTCGTAAGTTTCGATTAAAACTTGCAATTTGTAAATGATGTACATAAATGACATTTGTATATTTTCTGTTTAAAATACACTTACAATAGCTATATATGAGCATATGTATATATACCATATATAGTTGTTAGCATTAGTTTAGTTATCCCTTTCTTGTCATTTTCTGTTTTTAGGATTTTAGATTGGCTAATGGAGCCATTAAACCCATCAGAACAAGTTACACCAAATGGTTTGGGTTATTTAGACAACCCTGGACCAGACTCGTTCTTCCATTTGACGGACGGTCATTATCGTCCACCAAAAAATGGCGGTAGAAGGAGGGCATGAATACAATTGATGGCACGTGGAAGTCACAAGACTCGTCCCCCACACACTCGCTCCCCTATAGTAACACTGAGTCATTCTGACAACAACGTTACTTCTGTAACAACAACTACCTCAAACCAGAATCCCCATATTCTCGTTGAGCTAGTGACACCAAACCCTCAAGGGTTCGACGTACAAGAAATTGTTCGTCAGTCACTCTTAAGGACACATAGTTCTTTGGCCTGTATCAGACAACCTGGTAGGCCACTGAATCAACCTTTAGATTTCTCTGATATCAGAGAACAACTTGAAGGCACTGGTCTTATTTTAAACCCTCTAGGAGACGATACTGTCAATCCTACCGATACACCTATTCTTGAAGCCAGAGGATCTGATATTCAAACTTCCCCACCTCATTTGTCTCCATCCTCTTCAGGAGGAGAGTCATCTAACGAAGGTACATCATCTGAACCATCTCAGCCTTCGACACCACCTACACCCATGGCAAACCAAAACAATTCCGCTAGACCATGGCTCGATCAAGATGATGTGGTTGTACCTGGACCCCAACACCCTTTACCAAAACACCTGGAGAAATGGTTACCTAAGTTCGATCCAGATTCTAAGAAAATCATTGAGGATCACATAAAGAAATTCATGCTATCCATCAGGCTCTAAAGTGTAGAACATGAAGATGTAGTATGTAGAATTTTTCCTTACACGTTTGAGGGAAATGCCTCTACATGGTATTTCGCCCAACAACCACACACCATTGTATCTTGGGACAGATTCAAAACTTGTTTTCTTGAGAAATTCGGAGATGATAAAACTTCTTAAGTCTTAGTCATGGAACTTTCCAGCTTAAAGATGAACCCTAAAGAGAAAGTAAAATATTTTAACCAAAGGTTCCTCACTTTAAAAAACCAAATCCCCACTGATTCAACGCTCGCAGAAAGACTTATTGTGGTATATTACACTAAAGATCTACACAATAATATAGCAATTTGGGTTAAAAGGTCTAAGAATTCTATGCTACTAGAAGCCTTTGAGGAGGCAAGCCAGATCGAAAAAGACATTTTGAGTTTGAAAGATAATCTTAGTAATGAGGCAGAAATAACCCCATCTTCTAAGAAGAAAATAGAAATTCTTACTAGGCCTCCCCAAACCAAAACCCAGTCAGAAACTGCAGACTTAGAAAGTTTGCAAAAGGTTGTCCAAAAATGATCAAATCAAGTCATAGACTTGAAGAGATTGGTTGAAGAAGCATCCTCAAGCAAAGGAAGTTTTAAACCTCCTTTTAGAAAGCCTTTTCCCCCCAACCAGCCAAATCCGACCCCTAAAGGTCTAAATTTTGAAAGATTACAATACACTCTGCAAATATCCTTGAAGCACATGATAACTTGGTTCTCCCTGAAATTTCAGAAGACATAGTCGAAGAAGAAGTACTCGAAGAAGAGGAGTCATCTCCCAATATATTTGGGCATTTCTCCGACAGTATTTTTCAAGCAAATTTTGAAACTGTCCATCCTTACAACACCAGAAGCAAAACACAGAGTAAACCCTCTTCCGAAATAAGTATTAATGTGCCTCCGAAACAATTAAAACAAGTTGAAACAAAATAGAGTTTAGCAGTGCCAACTTTAGAGTATGATTTGATTGAAGACCTAAAGAAACTCATGGCTAATATTTCTGTTTACGAACTTTTGAAATTCCCGCTTCTTCTGCAGAAAATGCTTCAGAACATCGAAGAAAATAGTAAAAACAACAATTTGAACAACAAGAAAATTGTAGAAATCAGTTCTAAAAAAGCTCAAAAGATCCTTGCTAAAACAACACCTGAACCCTCAGATAAAATGGATCTCACTGAAAAAACTGTATCAATTGTAGATAAAGTAGTTTCAGGGACATCGACTAAAAATAAGTAGAATTTTGTTGTTAATACTCGCAAAAATGTCCCACCTTTTCTGTTAACTTTTGAAATTTTCAATAAGAATGTACATAATTGCATGGTAGATTTCAGCGCATCATCAAATGTGATGCCCTTGTCTATTTGCCAAAAGATTAACGCAGAAGTTCAGCCTTCTAGTCTTAAAATTATTCAGCTCGATCAGACAAATGTTAAGGTAATTGGTGAACTAAAGAATGTGCTCGTTAGGTTTTCTTCTAATCCTAAAGTTCACCAGGTTATTGACATCATTGTTGTTGGCATCCCCGAAGTGTATGGTTTATTTTTGAGTAGGGATTGGTCTGAGCAACTACATGGTTACTTTGCAACATATTGGTCGCATTTATGGCTGCTAGAAAATGGACAACCAAACAAAATTAGGATTAATCGTGAACAATACCTCAAACACACCATGACAGATTTAAATGATGCTAATGAACCATTTACTGCTCTCACTAATTCACTTGAAATGCAGGGAATGAACACCTTATTCGGTAACTTCATGGTTGAAAATTCCACCATCACCGATCCAGAACAACAATCAGAGCTCATGACATGTACTCAGTCAACAGCTTTACCAAATGTGCCAAGCAATACTGACGAAGCTTAGATATGGTCACTTTACTTCGATGGATCCAAATACAAAGAAGGAGATGGCACATGATGTGTACTCATCGACCTGACATGTAATAATACTTTCATCACTTGCTGATTAGAGTTTGAATGCACCAACAACACCATTGAATACGAGGCACTTTTGCAAGGACTCAGGAAAGCTGTAGATATGGATGTCAAAAACTTAATGGTATTCAGTGATTTAGAAATTGTGGTCAGGAAGGTAAGAAATTCCATACATTGCCTATCACCACACTTGAAAAGTTACCAAACTGAGGTATGGAATCTAATGCACAAATTTTTAGCATTTAACATCAATTCCATTCCTAGATTAAGAAATTCTAAGGCTGACTTATTGGCTAACGTCGCTTCTAAAATTTTGCCCACAGAAGGTATTTCTCCAAATGCATTTTCGATTGAGTTATTGTTCAGAACATCGATCCTAGACAATGTCACTAATTGGAGAGTGTTTGATGTTGATCAACAAATCATCAGTTTTTTGCAAATGGAGAACACTTTCCAAGGTGCAATTATTGATGAAGGAACTCACGACAAAAATCTCCGCAATTTCACGGTAATATCAGAGCCTAGATCTCTCGAATCAACATCTGATCTGGTAAACTCTATTCCTAAATCCGTGGTAAGACTAGAGATTTTTTATGATTTGGATGATAAATTTAGAGGGTTGGTAAATTGTAAAATGAACAGTTCTTCCTTGACTCATGAAATGATAAATTTAGGGTCTAAAGATAATCCACAAAATATCAATTTGGGAATGGGATGCTCCGAGCAAGAACGGTCCGCTTTTATAAAACTGTTTAAAGAATTCAATGATGTCTTTGCCTAGACATATGATGATTTAAAAACTTTTTACCCTAATATAATACAACATATCATCCCCATGAAACCCCAGACTCAACCTTTTCAGCATAATCTAAGAAAGATGCACCCTAAGTTGGAACCAACTGTCAAGAAAGAACTAAATAAATTATTGAATGCAAAGATAATTTTCCCTGTGAGGCACACACAATGGGTATCTAATCTAGTTCCTGTAAGGAAGAAAAGTGGTGAAATTCGACTTTGTGTCGATTTTCATAACTTGAACCGAGCGTTTGACAAAGGCAATTATCCTGTTCCTCCAATGGAACAAATTCTTCAGTAGGTATCTGGTTCTGAAAGACTGTCACTGCTAGATGATTTTTCGAGATACAACCAGGTCCTCATGTCTCCACCAGACCAGTTAAAAACCACTTTTCGTACCCCATGGGGCACCTATACCTACAAGAAGATGCCCTTTGATCTTATAAATTCCAGGGCCACTTTTCAGAGAGCAACAAATATTGCTTTTCGTGGTCTCATAAATCAATCTGTAGTGGTCTATCTTGATGACGTTACTGTTTTCTCCAAAAACAAGAAAGATCACTTGTCTCACCTTAGGTCTGTCCTAGAATGATGCCGTAAGTACGACATATCTCTCAACCCTAAGAAGTCAATCTTTGCAGTGGAACAAGGCAAACTTCTTGGATTCATAGTATCCAGTGACAGGATGATCATCGATCCCGAAAGAACTCAAGCCATTTCCAAACTTCCTCCCCTCTCCTCCAAAAAATCTATGCAATCATTTTTAGGCCAGATTAATTTTGTCAGAAGGTTTGTCCCAAGTTTCTCTAAAATGGTAAGGCATTGCAGAATTTAATTAAAAAGGATGTTCAGTATCGTTGGGGACCACAGGAAAATCAAGATTTTGATTCCATCAAAAAATCCATAGTGGAAGCCCCTTCGTTGATGAGTGCTGATTTCTCACAAGATTTCATTCTTTACACTCCCACCTTGGCACAATGACTTTAGTTTTGGATTTCAACAAATATGATCGTAAATGTTTCACCGCTTTGAAAACTGCATAAGCTTGTTGATCTACAACTGAGTAATTAAGATCTACTCCTTTGAAAGTTGAGCTCATGAAAGCAATGGAGATTTCATTGCTTTCAACGTTCTTTTGGGTCAACACAAGAGCATAAGATTGGTCAGAGGCGAAAGTGTAAAGAATGAAATCTTGTGAGAAATCAAGACTCGTCAAGGAAGGGGCTTCCACTATGGAATTTTTGATGGAATCAAAGGCTTGATTTTCCTGTGGTCCCCAACGATATTGAACATCCTTTTTAATTAAATTCTGCAATGGCCTTATCCTACTGTTAGAAACTTGCTAGTACAAAAGGAATTGGGTGAAAAACGAGCAAACTGGATGACATCGTTACAAGAGTATGACCTCAAAATAACTCCTGCACAAATTGTCAGAGGTCAAGGCCTATGTAAACTAGTGGCTGATTCAATTGAAGAATGATAGAGTCAAATTAATGTATTAACTATAAATCAACGTAGTGACAATAAGATCTGCTACACACAAGTTGTTGCTAATTCTTGGTTTGATGATATTAATTTTTATTTAACGCACGGTTCTTCTCATTTCCATATCGATCCAAAAAAGAGAAGAGCATTAAGATTAAAATCTGCACCTTTCCAGTAGGTAAATGATGTATTATTCCATAATAATTTTGATACTGTTCTCATGCGTTGTTTGGAAAGAGATGAATCAGAGAAAGTATTATCTGAACTGCATGTAGGTGTAGCTAGTGGGCACTTCGGTGGAGACACCACTGCTCACAAGGTATTAAGAGTTGGGTACTATTGGCCCACATTGTTCAAATATGCCCATGCGTTATGTCGTAAATGCATAATATGACAAAAGGCTGCTGGACGAGTAAAAAAGTCAGCATTTCCTTTGCATCCTGTTTTGGTAGATTCTCCTTTTCAGCAGTGGGGTCTTGAAATCATAGGGTCAATTAAACCCACTTCTTCATAGAAGCATAAATACATTATTACAACAATGTATTATTTTACCAGGTGGTCTAAGGCTGCACCGTTGAAAGTGGTAAACACTAATCAAGTGTTATCTTTCCTTGACACAAATATCATTACTAGATTCGACATTCCCGAATGTTTGGTTTTTGATAACGCTTCTTAATTTTCATCCCTTGATATGAGCAATTTTTCTTTGGAGAAGGGGATTAAACTTAAGTATTCTGCCAGCTATTACCCCCAGGGAAATGGCCTAACATAATCAACGAATAAAAAATTGATCAAGATCATCAAGAAGACAGTTTCTGAAAACCACAAGAACTGGAACAACACGCTTTTTAATGCACTCTAGGCTGATAGGGTGACTCCGAAAACCTTTGTTGGTAATTCTCCTTTCTTTCTCATCTACGAAAGAGAAGCATTTCTCCCTCCTCATGTTTTGCTTCCCTCTCTGCAATTATTGCAGAAAGTTCAGGAGGAGGATTATCCTCTTGAAAGTTGAATTAATGCTTTGTTGAAACTAGAGGAACTAAGAGCACAAGCGAAAGAGAGACTGGATCAACATAAACAAATTGTGAAAGGTTGGTTTGATTCAAACTCTTCTTTGGATAGAAAATTTGAGGTAGGATATTTGGTTCTCAAGTGGGATAAACCTCATGAAGGGAAAGGGGAACACACCAAGTTCTAGAACCTATGGTTGGGACCTTTCGTAATCACTAAAAAATTAGGTCCCAGCTCTTTCCATCTACGAAGTTTGCAGGGACATCCAGACACCTTCCTGATGAATGGCCAAGCTCTCAAGAGGCATTTTTCCTGATAATTTCAAGATCCACCTTTGTACATAATTTTTCTGTTTTCTAGTTTTTGGTTCTTTTCATTTTGTTTACTTTCACTGCTTTCTGGTTAAACCATGCCTGTGTCACCTTTTAGTTAATGAAGGGAAACCATAATGCCTCATTATGAAGCTACATTCAAGTTCTATCAGAGCATCAATGTCGTAATTCCCTGAAACACAGACTATCTAAAATTTTTTTTTATTCAAAATAGGTTTCATGGTTTCACTTTATAATTATGAGCAAACATGACCACCATCAAAACTCTTTACGCTGTCCCTGGTTTTAAAGAAAGCAACTCAATTATGCCTTCCTATCCTCGAAGAATTGGTTTCATCAGAAAACTAATTTTATATCATAATGAAGGTTGTCAAACAAAAGAATTAAAGGCAGCAAAATGTCCAGTGTTCTGAAGACTGAAATTTTCAGCATCACCCCACTCTTCTGAATATCATTAAATTTATGTCAGATTGTAAATAATTTCTCGAGAGTTGTGGGAAGTCTTTGTAAACCCGCTGAGATACTGAACAGGTTTGCTGGCAGCGGGTAAATGCATGCATGATGCCAAGTCAACTTGTCTAGGGAACTGAACAGGCCCGCTGGCAGTGAAGGAATGTCGGGTTCAAGAAAATTATCAAGTGTAAATTTTTATATTAATTATAAGCACCCTTCATGTTGAATTGAAACTTCTTGGACATGGTAGAGGCGTCAAAGTGGCTTAATTTAAATCCCTATCGAGGATATAGATGCCTGTTGGAAGCAGTGGCCCTGTCAATAGTATCAGAGCCATTGGCTTAAAATATCGTTGCTCTAGTTATTAAAATTTGTCACCGGATTTCATTTGAACAGGAAGATATCTGAAGCTTGACTATGTAATGGTTGTTGGAATTTGATTAAGATGCTTGGTGTCCTTCAGCTGTTCTCTGATGTGTAACCATTCTAAACAATCCTAACATGAACTCGTCAGTGATGCAGAGATAACTGCTTCTCCCAGTGAGTCACCATTGTTGGAAGCCCTACATGATTTTTTTCTTTTTCAAGTGACAAATGACAATTCTCGTAGCTTCCTATGCCTGATCCTGTAAATATTGCTATTTGAAGATGATTATTCGGTTGTAAAAGGGGTGTTTTGATTGTTCCTGCTTATTTTTATCTTGCATTTTCATGCTTCATTCATGACTGAAAGCATGAATGAAGCATTAAAACTTTAAATCATATTGCAATTTAATCTAAAGCTTGGTCCTAAAAGGGTCAATGTGTTTAATCCTCTTTTAATGAATGTTATTTTTCTTTGAGCTTATCATATATCAATGAAACACTTATTTTGAGTTGTTCTTGGATTGAAAGTTATATCTTGGATGCTTTGTATACCAAGAATCGATTGGAAAATGGACTATAGGCTTGTTTCATTTAAAATTCTTGGTAAATCGACTTTGGTTTTAAATTTTTGATATGCTTTTAGCTTGTAAAACAAATCTTCTCCTAACCTTTGCAAATCGACTTCACCCATTACATTTGATGAAAATTAAACACACCTGGAACGTACCCTGTACTTTGTTTCAGTTCTCAATTTGAATCGACAGATCCCTCATTATGAGCTAGGGTCTTGAGTTACGCTCTGTACTCAAAGAATTCATTACCTGAAACGCCCAATTTTCATGGCTTGAAACCCCTTATGCTCACATTATGGTCACCTTGGGGTGACTGCTAGTTTTACTCCTTTGTTTTTGGCTCATACTTTCCCCTGTTGTTGCTACCTCTTAAGCCCACATCAAGTTCTGGTCGCCTTTGTGACTGTCTGTTCAAACCCTTATTGCCCCTGTCATCCGAATTCAACCAAATGGCTCCCAAAATTTGTTGTTGTATGATGATGCAAGTGAGGATCTAAAGAGTCTAGGCTAGGATGTGTTTATCAGGAAATTCCAGGGTTATAACTCACAAGTGGCCAAATATTTCTCCCTCACATTTGATGGATGTAGAGCCAAGGTGGGTGATATCCAGTTGGAGATCACCGAAAAATTTCTGAGTGAAGCAATGAGCCTCCCCCTCACTGGTAAAAAATGGTTTAAAAAATCAAAGTTGGACGAGGTACCATGGAGTCTGTTCGTCACCTCCAAAAATATTCATTACCGTGACAAAGGTATGCATGTCTCTCTGTTGAAGATTAGATGGCATGGTTTATTGGCAGTTTTAAGGCAATTTGTTACTTGTGAAGGTCGTTATGGCCTCGTCTTCCTTTACCACATAAGACTGCTCATGCATTTTATCGGTTTCCAATTAAACATGTCGTTTTACTTATTAAGAAGTTTGTATAAAATGGCAAAGAGGTATGAGAAATAGATCTTGGATTCAAGCCTTTTTCACCATGGGTTGATTAAATTATTGGTAGTTCATCATTTGAAAACACTCGGTGAAGATTGGGACAGTTTTGTATCCCGTAATGGTTTCATTACAATAAACCCTCTAGAGACCGTTGTAATGGATAAGCTGATGATAGAGAAGCCTCTTATTCCCTCTAGTGACAAGCCATACTTATTGTGTGAAAACCCTTGTGAAAGGGCTACGCTGGATCAGTCTGTGTGTGAGCAACAGGATGTCATCTCCAAGCTTATTAAAATTCTTGAGCATGAACAAGTTGTTTTCCCTAATCTTAACTTAAAATCCACTAGTGGAAACCCTTCCAAACAACCAAAGAAAAATCAAGCCATGCTAGGGTTTCATAACAAGAGGGTTGGGTGACTTATTTCGAGGAGCCTGTGCAATAGATCAAAAGCTCATGTGAGCTCGATCAAATCGATCGAGGTCCATGAGAACTCTGACTCCGAGATTGAAAAATTCCTAGCAGAGGAAGATTCAAATTTTTCTAAACTAGATCCCAGTCAAACATTCAATTATGTGAATAACCTCCCACCATGCTTGAAAGACAACAAGGAATTTACAGGAATTAAACTCGGTCAAAGGCCAACAGTGGACAGTGGTAGTGTTTTAACACATAATCACGCACTTCCTCAACCAATTGCCCCTGCTGTACATGGTGAAGTTTGTTTACATTGGATAGGTCAGTATTACACAGACATCCCCGTCCTTCAAGAAAAGATCAAGGCTCTTACAACTCAAAATAACTCATTGACAAATGAAAACCATGAGCTCAAGATCAATGCACAAAGACAAGGAAAATGTTTTAAAAGGATAGGCAATATCATAATTAAAAACACTGACAATGTCAAGGCTGTGATCAACTTTGAGATATTGTGATTCAATTTTTGTTAGTTTTCTAATTAATCTAGATTGATTTAGATTTCTGTTGCTAATAATAAAACTAGCTACATAATCGTGAGATTCTGTAGCCAGGTCAATTCTCATATAAAATTTGGAAAATGTTAGTTAAATAAATATCTAATTT
>ML805329.1:0-27028 GCA_009831015.1 Picea engelmannii
TGCTTCCCATATACACAATGTTCACAAAAGTCAAAATCCAGAGAGAAGTTAGACATACCTTCAACCATACCTTTACCGTGTAGTACTTGAAGACCCTTCTCTTTGATATGCTCCAGTCTTTGATGCCACAACATAACTTTTTCTCCAAAGGCCGTAGGCATTTTTTCTTCTTCTGCTCCAATATTAGGAACAATGGAACTATTAAACCCATCAATAATAGTGCTTCCTTGTAGCTTATACAAAGTTCCAATCCAAACTCCCTTCAAGAACACCATTTCTCCTTGAACCATCTTGCAGGTTTCTTTTTCAAATACTGTTTTTACCCATGCATCGTCCATTTTGCTTACAAAAATAAATTTCTGGCCAATCCTAGGATGTGCAGAACACCCGACCGTGTTCTAATCCTTCCATCTATGAGACTCAACTTGAATTTTCCTCATCCTATTATTTTTGTTGTCTAGCCATCACCTAAGAAAACATTACCTCTATCATACCTTTCATATTCATAGAACCGCTCCCTCTAGGGAGTGATATGAATGGATGCACCCAAGTCAACCAACCATGCCTCATGATCTGCGTGTGTTCTTGAAGAATCCAAGTACACATCCCCTCCTTATTCCTTGGAGCTCTTTTCTTCTATAGAGGGAGCATCTTCAGATCCCTTCACTTTCTAAACACTTTTGGATCTACATTGCTTCTTGAAGTGTCGTTCTTTTCCACATTTCCACCATACCTTTACAAACTTTCAAGGATATTTATATCTACCCTTAGACTTAGATATCCCACTTGATGACTTAGATCTATTTCTATCCTGGGAGCATCCTCTTACAAATAATGCATATGTTCTCTGTCCTTCCATTTTCTTCCATCTCATCTCCTCTTACAAGAAGGATGATACCACATCATCGAAACTAAAGGTAGTTGTATTACTACCTATGGCCAAAACTAGACTATCCCACGAGTCTGGTAAAGAGCACAATAAACTGATACACTTATCTTCATATGAAATTTTAATATCAATAAATAATAACTGACTTACCACAGTGTTGAAGGTGTTCATATGCTCTGTCACCGAGTCTCCATCTCTCATCCTCAGGTTATACAACTTTTTCCGCAGGACAAATTTATTTACCAGGGACTTAGAATGATACAAGTTCCCCAACTTATCCCATAACTCCTTGGATGTAGCTTCCCTTGCCACATTTAGTAATAATGAATATGAGAGACACAATTGTATTGTGCTCTTCACCTTCCGATCCAACTTTTTTCATTCATTTTATGAAGTTCCTGTAGGTGTAGTACTTGGATCCACCGTGGCCCACTAATCTTTTTCTACCAATAGATCTTCCATCTTGAGCTTCCACAACTCAAAAATTTTCCCATTAAATATATCGATCTCTATTTTTGAATTGCTCACCATTTCTCTTCACCTGAAGAATCAATACCGTAGATCTCCCACTGTGACAAGGTTTATCATAGTCCCAAGCCAAACCCCTGACCACAAATGCATCCCCTTGAAGCCAATAATTGCTCTGATACCAAATGTATATTTTAACCTTGTACAACAATTTACTGCAAACATATTTTCAATAAAAGAACAAAAAATATACAATGACAAATACACACATTGCACGAAGATTTTTCCCATGGAAACCCAAACCAGAAAAACCAACATATTTTATATTCATTCACATCATACCTTGTTTACAATACAATATACATATAGGAGCCAATGAAATCCAAAACCCTAATCCAATGACCTTTATTAGTCAACAACCCTAATTCCTTAATCGGAAATAGAAAAACATCAGTGAAAAACCATGTGCCGAAAAACTGCCCATAAATGGACATGAAAATCAAGGACTGCCCAAAGAATATAACACATATCTAACACAGAGGAGTACTTTGAACTCTCCAGAGTCATCTTCGAAAATGGTTGATTCCAAACCATCTAGACTCACACTCATCATGTTGACCAATCAACTACTGACATGTGTCTTCATCTTGGGGATGCTGGTTAGCACCATCTCACTCCCACTGTTATCCTTCTAAGTGGGACCTCCCCCCCCCGATGACCAACAACCGAGGTTAAATTTTCCCACTTCCAGATCTACGGTTCATACTCAACTTCAGAGTCTCTCATTTAGATATTTTTATAAGACACTCGAGGGTTTCCTCTGAAAGTTCCACTCTGAACAGTCCACTACGACCGATGGTTCAAATATCTCCTCTATCATCTAAATTGATAGACGGTTGCGATCTCTCCTGGATTAATACAATATTTCATAGTGATATAACCACCACTTAGGGGACTTAGCCATTTCTTGAGTTCTTCGGGACTTCCATCCTGATTTTCAAGGGAAATTATTACATGATTTGCAGGCTTTCCATACAAGAATACAAAACGCTCAAGTACACACAATCCATACTTATTCATTTTCAAGATCATCAGCTTAGTAGAAAACACTATAAGATGTCCTGAACTTCTTGCATTCAAACTATGGAATTATAAACGATTGAGTTTCTTCTTAAATTCAAACATTTACATATGCATACAGATATATCATTCATAATAATTTTTAGTAAAGATAAACACTTATCTGGTAAGAGATTTTCCAAATCCGATTGACTGAGAGAGGATGTCTTGCCTCCCAATATTAGGCCTTTCTATAGAGTAACTTCCTATAGCACACCACCCCCATGTAAAGCCATGATACCACCAAGGAAACTGACTTAACAAGGTTATGATTTTCCAATGATCTAGGAAGGTTACTCTCCTTCCTCCTCTGACAAAACAGAAGTTGCCACCTCCAACTGTGCTTCAAGTCTCCACATATTTATCATGTGGTTTCTCAACTGGATTTCCTCTCACAAGGGAGTCCCTTATCTGATCAACGAATCCTTAGTGACCTCCCCTTACCAGTGCCATTTTCTATCCAGTAATCACCAAGCTACGAACCACTAATACTCCAGTTCGAGATTTGGGGCTTCTCTGTTCAGGGTGATCATCAACAAGTCAAAAAATATTCCTATTTTCTTCCATAAAGCTCTTATTTTCCCTTCTTTTTCCTTAATCAACACATCTCAATCTCTGTGCTCTATTCTCTCTTTCTTGTTTCTAGGTCTCATGCACCTTTTTTGTTGCGTGTCTCCTCTCTGTGTTTATTTTGATTTTTCCTCCTCTGGTCTTCTTCTCTATCTCTTCCAGATCTCTTTGACTTACTGCAAATGTAACCTATAGTCTTCCCTTCCCATTCTAAAGGGGAAGTTCCATTGTATCCCCCTGTTAGTTGTTAAATCAACATTTTTTTCTCTACATGGGTCAACTGTTGACAGTCATTAACTGCACCAACCACCTCTGTGACTTATTTTAATTGTCACATAGTTTTTCACATACGTCTGGTATGCTGGTAGGTGTAGCTATATGTTTGCAAGAATAAATTAGCTTGCAATGCAAGATTCCTATTTTCTTTGGTAGTACATCTCAGCTCCACTTTACTCAACTGTTCAATTAGTCCCTTAGCCTCATCAATTTCCTCTGGTGTATCATGGCTAGTACTGTCAAGGTTGTTCCGTTTGAGTCAGTGGTTGGTGTTTATTCTAAGGAGACTAGAATCAGAAAAAGGATGTGAGTCCATAGTTAACCTCTTTTCAGACTCCTTAAAATTGAAAAGATTTCCAAGTGATATTGTATTTGTCACACTCGTTAAAATGGTTTTAAATAGACGTCTTTTCAGTGCAAGTTTAACCCTTTTTCGAACCGACTAGACTATCTCTGAAAAAGGTACTCACTGGAGTCTTCTTTTACATTTTTTCAGACTCTCTAAATGTGAAAAAATTATTGAGCTTACCTTCTCTGGGCTCGTTAAAATTACATTAAAGGGGATTTCATTGTGTCTTGATTAAATCACATTTGCATCTCTGCGTCTTTGGCCTAATGCCAGCTTGATGTTTCTCTCAACTGAAACTTCGAAGCATGCCTTATACACAAGACTTGTAGCACTTTGCCTCTGTGACCTGACACCTTGACCCATGGAGGAATTTTCCCTGAGTGTTCTTTTCCTGTACATGTATCCTTGTTCTGAGCATTAGTGTGTTCCTTGCGCTTGGAACTAGTATGCTTGCTTGTGACACTCATTCCTCCTTTGTAACATAGCATTCTTTTATTCTTTTCAAGCTCTTTAAAAAATTGAAAAATAAAAGAAAACAAAATATCCCAAAAAGAGAGGACGAGAAATATGTATTCTTTTTTCGGCAGCACAAAGAGTCGCCCTTTGACAAAGCACATCCTTTCGTTTGTTCTCCAAGCATTAGGATCTAGTATGACATTAAGAATATGTTCTTTCTACATAGATTTGTGTCCTCCTCCATTTGGTTACTCTTCCAAACACATGGAGAGTTTGTGTTTCCTCCTGAATCATGAACTTATGTTAATGTCATGCTGCCTGAGTCTAATCATATTTTGTGCTTTTGTCTAAGGGAATTTTCATCCATCTTGAGTCGGCCTTTCTGCAGCTTGTCTCTTGACCTCATGAGTTGACCATCTCGAGAGTCCAGTCAAGTCTTGATTCAAATCAACGAAGTTCTCTACCTGATCATCGAGATCCTCATGTATTTTCCCATGAGCCATCAAATACCTCAGGGTAGTGAGTTTTACACTCCTATCATACTCCTACATGAGTTTTTAAGAACTTGAAGTTGTTGCTCGAGCTCTGAAGGCCTCATCTCCAACCATCGAGCGTTACTGGCTTCTTGAAGATGGATACTATATTTGTATATCTTTGATTTTGAGATGTAGATTCATTGTGTATTGCTCGCGGCTACACTTTATATAGTTATATGACATGGATCTGTAGTGTATTTGATTGAAATCCATGATTTATTTGATCTCGATCATGGGTATGCCTGCCTTAGAGAGACAATTGTTATTTTTCATATGGCACCTCCCAAACTTTGGTCCCAGGATCACTCAATTTTGTACATTGGTGAAGATATTGTAATGTATTTTGGCCATCAGCTGCTCTTATGAACTCACACATTAGGGGGCATTTGTTATAACCCTAAATTTCTCTACACATGCATACATGGCCTTGGTCCTCTTGCATTTTTTCCAAAGCATTGTTGAGTAACTCTTTTTAAAAAACCAATTTTTAGAAGATGTACACGCCATTCACCATTACTTCCCATGTACATATGCTTGCTGCACCACTACAACACATGTAAATACACATGTTGCACCATTAAATCCCATGTATACTTGCAAAAGTTGCAAAAAATAAAAAGTTGCAAGGAATTCGTTGAAATTGACGGGCTATTGGTAGTTTCCCAACTAATCCACCTACTATATCTTGTCAACCAACCAAATAACTATCCTTTTGTCATATAAAAGGAGGTTTTGGGGTCTCATTTCACATATAAGCATAAGAACAATGAAACTCTTCCCGATTTCACTTCCCTTCCTTGCCCAAGAATTGCTGCCTTTTGTGAGAAATTGCCTCAGCATTTCCTCACTAGCCCCTTCTTCCTCCATTTAACCCATTCACTTCCCTAGAAGAGATAAGAAGGTTGAGAGAATAAGTTCATACAAGGTGCACCTGGAGCATGGTGAAGAGGAGCCCAAACCAGGTTCGCGAAACGATGGCCGACTTAGATTGTAAAGGTATAATCTTCGTGTTATGAATAAAAGAATTACATTTTCCTATCCCAAATGATGGTGTATTTAATACTTTTAGTGATTTATGCTTGACAATCTAACATCTAACCCTAACTTATATATGGAATAACATGCTTGTAGTTCTTTGTTAGTTAATCTTTGGATGCAGGTTAGCCCTGGGAGGAGGCGTGCAATCAGTGGAACTTCCAAGTGCAAGGAGGTCATCACCAGACGTGGAATTAGAGGTATAGTTACCCGATCTCCTTTCTATTTTATTTCCTATTAGTTTTGGTATGTTTGGGGTAGTATAGATAATTAATTATCTTTTAGACGGTTAATCGATTTGCCTACATTCTGAACCCTGGTGTAGTTAAAGGGGGATTTTTCCTACTAGCAATCAAAAACTCAAAAACGCTTCCTATTTTCTTCCAGAAATATCTTCTTTTTCATTATTTTTCCTCAATCAACACATCTGAACCTTTGTGCTCTATTCTCTCTTGCTTGTCTCTAGGTCTCATGCACCTTTTTTGTTGTGTGTCTCCCCTGTGTGTTCATTTTGATTTTCCCTCCATTGGTCTTCTTCTCTATCTCCTCTAGATCTATGTGACTTCTTGCAGACATAACATATAGTCTTCCCTTCCCAGTTTGAAGGGGAAGTTCTGTTGTATCCCCCTGGTAGTTGTTAAATCAACCTTTTTTTCTCTACATGGGTCAACTGTTGATAGTCATTAACTTCCCCAACCACCTCTGCGACTTATTTTAATTGTCACATGGTTTTTCACATACGTCTGGTATGTTGGTAGGTTTAGATATATGTTTGCAAGAATAAATTAGCTTGTAATGAAAGCTTCCTATTTTCTTTAGTAGTACATCTCAGCTCCACTTTACTCAACTGTTCAATCAGTCCCTCAACCTCATCAATTTCCTTTGGTGTATCATGGCCAGTATTGTCAAGGTTGTTCCCTTTGAGTCAGTGGTTTGGTATTTCTTATTAAATCAAAACATAATTACATGCCTCATCACAATAATATATGAAGTTTGTGCATAATTATAGTCTTGGGGAAAACACGGTGTTACAAAGGCACAACAATGTGAAACTATATAATATGCAATATTGTGTATTTTGAATCCATTAGTGCATATTAAATATCTCTAAATAATATGCAATAGTGCGTATTATATATTTTGAATACATTAGTGAATATTAAATATTTTTAAAGAAACAATATATTATATATCCTTGTGCATCGTGAAGTCTTGGTAATGGGTAGTGATAACAATAACGATAACAATGATGAAATTGTTTTCAAGGAACAATGTTTTGTTGTAGTTTGAAGTACCAATGCTCTTATTATAGTTATTAACAATGGTGTGTTCATACATGTATATTTCATTGGTGTTATAATGCTAAATTGCACCATACATGCATACTTGGCATCAGGCCATCTCACTTACTATTTTTGCCAAGCCATCACTGAGCAACTCTTCTTAAAAACCATATTTTTGAAGATGTACGTGCCCTAAACCATTACTTCCCACGTACACACACTTTCTGCACCACTATAGTTTGCGTATGTATGCTAGCTGCACTATGACAACCCGCATATACTCACAAAAGCTGTAAAAAATAAAAAGTTGCAAGGAATTCATTGATATTACGGGCTATTGGGTAGTTTTCCAACTATCCCACCGCCTATATCCCGTCACCCAACCGAATAACCATCCTTTTGTCATATAAAAGGAGGTGCTTGGGTCTCATTCCAAAGCTAAGCATAAGAACAATGAAACTCTGCCCATTTCTGTTTCCCCCCTTGCCCCAAGAATTTGCAGCCACATTGTGAGTTTTGAGCCAAAAATCCCTATTCTTGCCTTTTTCCTCATTCATAAGCTTATGCCATTTCCCTAGAGATAATTGTGAGAGGAGAAAGATAAGTGGAAGTGCAGTTGGAGCTTGGTGAAGAGGAGCATGAACCAGGTTAGAGGAGCAATCACCAATCTCATTGTAAGTAACTTTGTGAGATTAATACAAAAAAAATACTTTTTCTGTCCTAGATATGATGTGTTCAATCTTTATGTTTGATTTATATTTGGTTATGACATCTAACCCACTAATTCATATATGAGATGCATGTTCGTAGTTCTTTGTTTGTCTGTTTATGAATATAGTTTGGCCTTGGGAGGAGATTTGTAGTCGAGGAACAACCAAACGCAAAAGGATCGACACCGGATGCAGAGTTTAAGGTAGAGTTACCAGATATTTTTACCTTGTGTTTTATACATGAATGTGGGGTGTATTTGGGGTAGTTGTTAAATAGTAGGAGACTTTAGACGGTTAGCTCTGCCTACATGTTGAAGCCTAGTGTAGTCCATAGGGGGGTTTTCCTGCTATAGCAGAATTGGCGACCATACTGGGGAAACCTCTAGGGTTTTAGGGGATATTTTAAGGGTGTTTTAATTGGTTTGATTACCTTTTTTGAGTTTATGTAAGTTTATGAGTCTTTAAGGGATTTTGGTCTACCATACCAGTACTCCCTTCCTTGTCAGCCTGATTGTTAGTTTTCTTTTTTGAGAATTTATAGAGGTGTATGCAGCCTGTAGTTCGTCTTCACGCGTACATACGCGCCCTATTGCTACACAGTCCGCATACATACACATGCTGCTTAAGTGTTAGTAGCGTGCTTGTGTCAAGAAATTTTTTCAGTAAGAAGAGGCAGTCAATCTCTTCCCTGATTGAAGTCATACTTCTCATGGGTTTATTGATCTAGTACTGGTCTTTGTTGTTATAGTTTTTAGCCTGGGTTTGACTTCAGTTTTGTTCTCTTTAAAAAAAAAAAGTTTTCTTGTATTTCCTAAACTTTTAAACTTATTTTTAGATTGAAATTTTAAGAAAAATGAGTTGCATTTTGAATCTTTTGTTACTTCTGCTTTGATTGGAAGAAAATATAAAAAAAGAACTTATCTTGTTAGGTCTCTTTCTTTCTTGGCATTTGCTTTGCATTGTTATTTGAAAAATAAAAATAAATTAGCATAGTGTTGTGTTTTCTTCTCATCTTAAAAGCATTTCAAAAGAAAAATAAGAAAGATAATCCTTATTTGGTAGTGTTCTTATAAGTTTCATTTTTCCTATGAGTCTTAACAACATTAATTGCACTACCGCACCCCTTTTGAATAAATCAAGCCTTAAAAATAACGCTAATTAAAATCAATTAGACTTCATGTTTGTAGGGTCCATCAATTAGTCTAGGCTAGAGCCTTGATTTAGGTTGGAGAGGAAACTCTTCAAGGCTATAAAAAAAACATACAAGTCTGTGCTAGGGAGTGTAAAGGTCCAGTAAACGTGAAATTCATCCGGGACCCTCCTCTAACATAGGGGATAAACATGAGGTCACGTGTGGAAAGGTAGCAGAGATAACTCCTCCAAAGCCGGACCAAGCGTAGTGGGGAACACATATAGAGGAATTGTCTTGGGATTTTGTTGATCGCATTTTCCACAAAGCTTCGTGGGTCTCGAATCCATTCAAGGTCCTCAGTCATCTTTCAAAACACTTGCTTTCGATACCCTCGATAGGTTTTGGGCTTGATACCCTGCTCATTGTGGTCCACCCGACTGTCGACTATACCCGCCTGGTGATTGTTCACGAGATGACAACCTAGTTGCCCTTATTTTAAGGACTTACATAAGTGACTGCAAGGGTATACCATGGTACCTAGGGAATATTTTAGACCACGCTATGCAGAGTATACCCGGAGGGTGCTTCCATGTTCAAGTTTCACTTGCATTGGTAAGTTTCTCTAGTGTTGGTTGGCATAAGTGTTCTTCCTATTAGATAATGTTCTGCTTGATTTGCCTTTAGGAACTTTTTGTGTGTGCTTTGTGATCTGTAGTTTTCCATAGTGAGTTAGTCAATAATTTCTTTGGGTCTCTGACCTAGGGTGGTAGACCACCCACTCTATCGGTCGTGAGGAATTTTTGATCTTCCACTTAGAAACATGGAGCTGCCTCTTTATAGGCATTGTTTTGATAACACTGGTTCGCCATAGTCACTGTGTGAGACTTTTACGGACTTGAACGATCCCGCAAGGGGAGAACCTGTGCATAATATCTTCATGGATAAATTTACCAATGATAGCAACCAAGGAACCCCTTCACAAGGGGATTCTTGTACTTTTCCTTTCTTCGGAAACGTTGGTGTCCCTTTGATGGCCACTTTGTACATTCCTGGGTTGAATGTGGGACTACTAGTTTGGTTGTGTACCATTCCAAATGTCCCAAATGATCTTGATGCTTCTCAGTTAAGCACCTTATGTCATGGGCACCATGTTGATGTTCCTTCATCAACAAAGTTTTCTTCTCCTCCTTCTCCCGCCTCTAGTGAAAGTATAGTTACTAGTAACCAGAAGTGTAAATGAAATAGAAAGAGGAAGAATAGGAAGAAGAAATCACCAACCTCTGCTAGTCGTGTTGTAGATAGGTCGACAAACTTTGCAAGTCACGTTGAAGACCAACACCCAGCCTTTGCAACTCACACTGGGGGAAAGCACCTAGCCTCTACAAGTCATGCTGGGGGCAAGCACCCACCCTCTACAAGTCATGCTGGGGGGAAAATTCCAGTCACTGCTAGTCATACTGTTAATAGGTCCGTAGCCTCTGCGAGTCATGTTATCGACCAATCACCAACCTCTGCAAGTCATGTTAGTGATATGTCAACAACCTCTTCTAGTCATGTTGGGGACAAGCAACCAACCACTTCTAGTCATGCTGGGGGAATTGATTCCGTTGAGAAATCTAGACGGATAGGACGCAAGCCTAAGTTCCCTTGTAAGCTTTGCAGGGGATATCACCTTACTCATTTGTTCCCTGGCCTTATAGAGGTACGAAGATTGTGGTCCCTGCCTACAAGCTCTTCTAATTCTGAGTCTTCTGAGGTTTCATCACAGTCTATTCAACCATTGGTTGAGAAAGGGGTCACGCCGATGCAGTCATCGACTGATCCCACTCCTCTTTTGGGGGGTGAGGTGCCTTTAGACCATGCAGTCTCGTAGTCTATTCAACCATTGGTTGAGAAAGTGGTCACACCGATGCACTCTTCGGCTGATACCACTCTTCTCTTGGAGAGTGTCGAGTCTACCAAAGTGATCACGCCGTTGCAATCTTCGGTTGATCCCACTCTTCTCTTGGAGAGTGATGTGTCTACCGACTATGTTTTTAGCATTTCTAGTTCAGTACTTTCAAAACAAGGGGGAATTCTGATCACTTCGAGTACACCCCCTCCAAGCCCTAGGATGGTTTCCTTTTATTGGAATGACCTTGTTGAGCCTCGTCTTCCTTCTTCTGCACATTTTCAAATAAGGGTTGAAGTTAATTCAACAAAAATTTATTGATGTATTGTGGATGGAGGAGCCTCTACAAGTATTTTATCCTCCTCGGTTTGGAAAGTCTTGGGATCTCCCGAGCTTGTGTCTGCTTCGCATGAGATGTTGGATTTTGACAGACGTCCTAGTGAATATTTGGGGGTTCTTCCTCAGTTTCCTATCTCAATATGTGGGAAGAATTTCCTTGTCATTGTTATAGTGGTGCAAGGCTGGTTAGATTTCAATATGATTCTCGAGTGTGATTATGTATATGTTATGAATGTTGTGGTTTCTATGCTCTTCCGGGTGATGAATTTCCCTCATAATGGAAGCATTGTTACCGTCGACCAACTAGAATATGATAACCACCATCCTATTTCGACGTTAGTTCATTCTACACCTTTATATGTTCCTAGTTTTCATGTAGGCTCTACCCCGCCATGGGTTAATTATGTGGCGTCTTATCCTTGGTGTTCAATTGCTTCTGAGAAGGAACCTGTGCAATCATGTTTTCCTTCTCGAGACGTGGTCTCAACAATTGATCCATTGGTTTATCCAATGGGGGCATGGGAGCCCTTTCTTCCCCCTCTTGGTCCAAGTGATCTTGAGTCTCCTTCTGAGTCTGATATCATTGTTTGTAGGTCCTCAAGCCCTCGTGCTTGTAATTCTTCATTGATAGACTCTACCAGTCCTTGCTAGAGCCTCCATCGTCATATGGAATATGGTCAGTTTACTTCACCCTTTGGGATTGTCGACCCTCGTTTGCGTGATTTCTCAGATTTTGAATTTCCTTCATATGAGGCTATCCTTGAAGCCATGACTATGGTTTCTATACCGTGGGAGGACTTACACCATGGTTTGTGTTTTCTTCCCTTTTGGGAGACTTTCCAAGTTGACTATCGAAGAGACTCTTGGTCTGAGCCTGACAGTGGGCTCTACCTGAACCAGTTTCATGCATGAGCCTTAGCCCCCTAGAGTCTTATTTAATCCCTTTTCAGACTCTCTAAACATGAAAAGATTGTTGAGAGATCTTGTTGTCCTTCACATTCGCAAAACTAAAATTTTAAGGCACATCTATCTGATGGTAGTTTACCCCTTTTTCGGTTCAGATAGTCAATTGTACGAACAAAGGTATACTCTAGGAACCCTGGTTTGCTAGAAGAATATTCTCAGGTATTAATTTAACCCTTTTTTGGGCCCGAGGGACTAAATTTACAAAAAAGGAACCCCCACGGAGTCCATAGTTAAGCTCTTTTCAGACTCCCTAAAATTGAAAAGATAGCCGAGTGACCTTATTTCTTCACACTCGTTAAACTGGTCTAGAAGAACATCCTCTACGTATTCCATAGTTAATGTTAAGAACCAAATATCAATATAGCATAGAAAAACCTCAGAATAAGTACTCAACGCCTTGAAAAAGAGATAATTTCAGATAATAAGCCTCTTCTAGGGGGCAACCTCCTTTTACCCCACATAAATGTTCAAGTACAGGATGATTCCAAATGAAAATTTCTCCTTGGTATATATAGGAGACTAGGAGGTATAATTACAACTAATGGAATAAATCCGACATAAATAAAATAACATTACTAATGTAATATGCCCCAATTAAGGGGTAATGAGCCAATATTAGGGCTTAACATGCCCCTCCCCTTGAGACAAGTGTTGTCCGCAACGGTTGAGTAACTCTAGATTCTTTTGTATAAAATACTCATCTTCCCAAGTGGAATCTTCAGCCGGTAGTTTCCTCCATTTAATGAGATACTCTGAAATGGATCTACTCCTCAGCTGGCGAATTCTTGTGTTAATGATGGCTTCAGGCTCCAATATGATTTTTCCTTCCTCATCAAGTTCTGGTAATAGAGTTTGAACTGGGATCTTGTCGCCTATAACCTTCTTTAAGCATGAAACATGGAAAACTGGGTGTACTCGTGAAGATGTAGGCAACTCCAATTTGTATGCCATAGTACCAATATTTTGCAACACCTTACAAGGGCCATAGTACTTTGGTGATAATTTATTATCCTTCTTGGCTTGCTTGAGGGACATCTGTTAGTATGGTTGTAGTCTTAAAAACACCCAACCCCTACTTCAAAAATTCTTTCACTATGATGTTGATCTGCTTGTTGTTTCATGCGATTCTGTGCCATGGTCAGGTTGTCCTTTAAGATTTGGAGAACTTGTTGTTGATTCTAGATGTGATCTTCCACTGCTTGAAACTTAGATTTTTCTTTTAGAGAAGAAGTGATGGAAGGAGGGTGGTATCCATAGAGTGTCATAAATGGTGTCATTTTTTTTGCAGTATGAAAGGAAGTGTTATACCACCATTCTGTCAAGGGTAACCATTTGAACCATTGTGTTTGTTTATCAGAGACACAACAACGAAGGTAGCCTTCCAGACATTTGTTCACTATCTCCGTTTGTCCATCAGATTGAGGATGATAGGATGAGCTATGAGCCAATTGAGTACCCAAACAAGAAAATAATTCTCTCCAAAAATGTCCAGTGGATATGGGATCTCTGTCACTTACAATAATATTTGGGCTACCATGTAGCTTTTGAACTATCTCCATGAATGCAGTGGAAACTGTACTAGCTTTGAAGGGATGAGAGAGTACACAAAAGTGTACGTACTTGGTCAGTCTATCAACAATCAACATGATGACACTCTTTCCTTCAGACTTCGGTAACCCTATGATGAAATCCATGGAAACCTCCTCCTAGCGTTGACTTGGGATGGATAATGGTTGTAAAAGACCTGGGGTCTTAATTGTTTCCACCTTATTTTGTTGGAAAACCAAACATTCTTCCACAAACCTTTGAACGTTAGTTTTAAGGCCACCCCAAAAAAAAATATTCTTGACTCTATGGTAGGTTTTAAAAAATCCTGGGTGCCCTCCTACTAGAGAGGTGTGCAATTCAAATAGTACCTTTTGTTTGAGTTGGGAGTTCTTAAATAAATATAAGTGATCTTTGTACCATAGTGAATCATTTTTCCATGTAAATTTATCTAATGCACTGGAATCCTGTTGCAACCTTTGAATGAGAGTCCACACGTTTTCGTCATTCTTCCATTCATCCCTTGCTTCTATTATTCAATCGGGTTGGATGATCGAGATAGCATAGAGAAAGGCCTCAACATCTTCATCCTTTCTTGAGAGTGCATCTGCCACAACATTTTTCTTCCCCTTTTTATAGACGATTTCAAAATCATAACCCAATATCTTGGTTATCCATTTTTGTTGTTCTTCTGAAGATAGTGTTTGTTCCAAGAAGTATTTAAGACTATCATGATCTGTTTTGACCTTGAAGTGCCTACCTATTAGGTAAGTATGCCATTTCTTCAATGCATGTAGTATTGTCATCATTTCCTTCTCATAAATGGGTTTGTGTAAGTCCTTTCCCTTGAGTGGTCGACTTTCAAAAGCCAGGGGCTTTCCTTCTTACATTAGGACAACACCAATTCCATTTCCCGAGGCATCACATTCCACAATAAAGGTTTTTGTGAAGTTTGGAGTGGTCAAGGAAGGAGCTTTGCACATCACCTCTTTAAGTTGCTCAAAAGCATTAGTTGCCTCTGGAGTCCATGAAAATGCATCCTTCTTATTTAGTGTCATTAAAGGTGTTGCTATTCTTCCATAGTGCCGAACAAACTTGCGGTAGTAACCTGTCAAACCCAAAAATCCTCTAAGATTCTTCAATGTTTTGGTAATCGGCCAGTCCATCATGGCCTTAATCTTGTTAGGGTCTACCTTGACACATTCATGAGATACAATATGACCCAAATACTCTACCTCCTTCACTCCAAATAAACATTTGGATGGTTTGGCATATAGTTGTTGCTCCTTTAGTAGTTGTAGCACCTTGTCAACATGTCGCACATGGTCCTCCCAAGACTTACTATAGATTAGTATATCATCAAAAAATACTAACACAAATTTTTGAGGGAAGGGCTTGAAAATGGAATTCATCAACCCTTGGAGTGTGGAAGGTGCATTTGTAAGGCCAAAAGGCACGACAAAAAATTCATAATGGCCTTCATGAGTTCAGAATGTTGTTTTTGGGATATCTTCTTCCTTCATTCTAATCTGATGATACCCTGAACGAAGATCCAAATTTTTGAAATAGATTGCTCCATGTAGTTCATCTAACAATTCATCAATGACGGGAATGGGAAACTTATCTTTAATAGTGATCATGTTGAGCTCTCTAAAATCTGGACACATACGCCATGAGCTATCTGTCTTGAATACCATTACCACTGGTGCAGAGTAAGAACTTTGGCTAGGTCTAATAATGAAAACCTCTAACATTTCTTCAACCATGCACTCAATTTCACTCTTCTGGGCGTAAGGATATTTGTATGGCTTGATGTTAGGAGGAACACTCCCAGGAATTAGGTGAATTTCATGATCATGATTTCGAGTGGGTGGAAGACCTTTGGGAATATCTTCAAATACTTTGGAATTCTTATCAATGATCCCTTGGAGATATTGAGGAATAGATAGCTTAGATGTTTGAACATATAGTGAGCATAGTTGTGCAATAATGCCTTGATGCCACTTTTTCAATAATTTTGTCATGCAATTAGAGCTTATCACCTTACTGGGTTTCCCTGTGATACCTCTTAACTCAATTTCTTTTCCTTCCAATGAAAATTTCATAAAAAGTTCTTGAAAATTAAAATCCATTGTTCCTAATGATTGTAACCATTGGATTTCTAGTACAACATCCGCACCACCCATGGGTATAGCAATCGTTGGACTATTCATTACATATTCCCCCATATTAAGATTGATCTTATTGCATTTTACTGAGAAATTGATAGTTCCTCCATCTGCAATCATTACTTGAAACTCTAGCGCTGGATATACAAAGCAATTGAGAGCTTTGGCTAATTTATAGTGAATGAAATTATGAGTACTGCTAGAATCAATTAGGACTATTACCTTTTTATTTTTGATGTATCCTTCGATATCGAGGGTTTGAGGAGTGCTAATTCCAGCCAATTCATTACATGATATCATGGGAGTCAACTCTTCTGATGAAATTGCTTCTACATTTTCATCTTGAGATGGTTCTTGTTCTTGTTCTTCTTCCTCTTCACAATCTATGTAGAATAATTTCTTCTCACCACATTTATGTCCCTTACTGTACTTTCTATGACAATTAAAGCATAAACCTTTTTCTTTTCTTTCCTCCAATTGTTGAGGTGTCAACCTTGTAGGTTGAGGTGTTTTAGAAGAAGGAGCATTTTTCTCTCTATAGATGTTAGGATTGGTCCTTCTAGTAGCCATAGCCATATTTTAACTTTCAACATTTCTTGCCACCTTAAATGCATTTTCCAATGATTTGGGTTCCCAAAGGCGAACCTCATGTTGAATGTTATCCTTTAAAGTTCCTATGAATACATCAATCAAGTGCTCATATGGAATATATGTTACCTTTATATTCAATCTTTAGAAGTTCTCAATGTGCTCGGTAACTAAACCCTTTTGCTTGGGATTTATCAATTGGCTAAAGAAGGTATTGCTCCTTGTATCCTCATAGTGTGCTATCATTTCTTTCGTGAAAATTGTCCAAGTGATAAGTGATTTGCGAGAACAAAGCCATCGATACCATACAAATTGATTGGGGTCTAAATATAAATAAGCAATTCATACCTTTTGTGTATGTGGCACATTATGTAGATCAAAGAATTTCTCCATCTGAAGTATCCATGTGATTGGGTCCTTGCCATCAAACTTCCTCATATCGATCTTAGGAACGTGGTTGGTCTTCAAACCAAAGTGGGAGTTTATCCATTATTGATTCACCTTCCTTGTGTCCTCATCATGAATTTCATGGGATGCATTTTCACTTTCAGGTGTCTTCTCTGTTACAAAATTTTTCAATACTTCCATGATCTCCTCTTTTAAACCATCCATCTTTGCCTCCAACTTAGCTTCCATCTCTTGTAGTTCATCTTTTGTAAATCATTTATGTCCCTACGCATTTCTTTACCTTCATCAAGAGTCCAAGTAGGATTGTCTGGAGGCTTATTTGGTGTAGAACTTCCCTTTTTGGGTGGCATGTTGGCCAAGTATCACTTTTGAACCTTGATTTTGAGGTGGTTTTGCTAGAAAATATTTCTTCTGTTGTATCTCTCAAGTTTCATCCCTTATGGGTATGAAAATTTCTTTTATGTAGTTCTTTGATATTTCTTCTCTGAAATTCCACAGGTCTGATCAAAATTAGATGTGCTAAGTGGAATTTATGGTAAATTCCCCACAACTTGCTGATTTTTGGCCTTTCCATAAGATCTCACTTGTATAGTGTGCCCCACACAAAATAATTGATATAAAATTCTGAAACTTGTACCGGAAATACTAAAGACTTTCCACTATCCAATGAAACTAGTCCCACTCAATTTGGATACTCTAGGAAGACGTTATGATTGTTTTACCTGGAACACCATCTTGAGACTAGTCAATAAGACTAGTCAGATACCCTATCTTCCACAGGGTGTATATACAAATGTAAGATGACCCAAAAGTGTAAATTCGCACCACATATACCTTACTAATTTTTGTGAATATCCTCCAGATTTAAGGGTCTGAAACATTACAGAAAAATATTTATAGCGAAAATTCCACAATGACTCAATTCAAAATGATTCCAGAACCCTATATTGCACAGGCTATATATCCGAAAGTATAAGGCCTCAGGAGCTGAAATTTTAACCCAATGTACCTTGATCCATATGATAAATATCCTCCAAGAAGTTACTTCTAAAACATTGTAGAAAACAATTATAGCGAAAATTCCAAGGTGTCTCAGATGTAGCAGCGAAACCCCAAGACCTTGAGCTTTGATACCATATGTTAAGAACCAAATATCAATATAGCATAGAAAAACCTCAGAATAAGTACTCAACGCCTTGAAAAAGAGATAATTTTAGATAATAAGCCTCTTCGAGGGGGCAACCTCCTTTTACCCCACATAAATGTTCAAGTACAAGATGATTCCAAATGAAAATGTCTCCTTGGTATATATAGGAGACTAGGAGGTATAATTACAACTAATGGAATAAAGCCAACATAAATAAAATAACATTACTAATGTAACATGCCCCAATTAAGGGGTAATGAGCCAATATTAGGGCTTAACACTTAAGCTCTTTTCAGACTCCTTAAAATTGAAAAGATCATCGAGTGACCTTGTTCTTTCACACTCGTTAATTGGTTCAGAAAAACATCTACTGGCATGAGTTTGCCCCTTTTTCCGGCTTGTAGATTAAGGAGGAAAAGGGTACACCTTGAGAGATTTCTCCTCAGTAAATTTTACTTTTTCGGGCTAAGGAGACTAAATCTAGAAAAAGGCAATGAGTCCATAGTTAATCTCTTTTTAGAATCCTTAAAATTGAAAAGATTGTCAAGTGATCTTGTCTTTGTCACACTCGTTAAAATGGTTTTGAATAGAAGTTGTTAGCGATATTTCTTGTCTTGGGATTAGGCGTACCCAGGTCTGCAGTTTGCACGGGAAGCACCCGAGCATATCACGAGAGAATCCCATTTTTTAGCAGCAAGTCAAGCAAGCGAGTGGGCAAAGTTTTGTCTTCAGCAGTCGAGAACCATCCTCAAAGCAAATTGACGGTTAGAATATTATAGAGGAGATCAACGAAATCCCGTCAGCTGTTAGATCTTGAGAAGTTGCGCTGGGGTTAAGCCCTACTATGCAGAGGAGGAGTCCCGGGGGAGTCATCGGGATATTAGAGTCATCGGGGTTTCAAAGGGTAAGAGAACTGAGACCTTTCGAGTCTCGAAATACCAACGGAGATCCTAGCCGTTGATCTTGGCAGGACACGCGTCAGACATCAGGAGGAGAGTCGAGGTTTAGTTCATCAGAGAATTGGAGTTTTCGAAGACAAGAAACTCTTGCATGTAGGAATCGCGATCCGCGATTTCCCGACTGGATCAGAAGTGTCCCTCAGCAGGGACACGCGGTGAGAGATCTCGCCGAGTCAGGGATCGGGGAACTGAAAGTCCCGTGCACATGAAAACGGGAATAGCGATATCTCGATATGCGATTTCCCGATGGAGTTAAGGACCGTAGTGGAATAAAGGTGGTAGGCTTTCGCGACGGGGAACAGACCGTTGACAGGTCAACGACCATGATCCATCGGGGATCGGAGAATCGCGAGTCCGGAGGATGCGTGCACATTGACATCGCAAACCCCGAAACCCCGATGGAAGGCTATATGGCTGTGGTCATATGGTAGCAGGTCGCATGGACCATTGTATAGCTCGAATGGACTAGCGCATAAAATGCATCAGAGAATCGAAAATTGGGGAAACAATTTACATACGGTCACAGCCCATGGTCACTGGGGAAAGAAAAGAGTTGCGCGAAAGGAGCCAAAGGCGTCAGGTTTCGGTCACAGGGAGGCCCGTCACAACCTCCAGTTGCCTTCAGACCCGACCTCGATCCTGGTCTTCGCTTGGAGTAAATGAAAGTAGGAAGGGGTGGTTGAAACCTCTCTTCATTCATTAAGTGTGAAGTATGGAGAGTCTGGTAAGCGGTCCGCTCGAGAGGGTCTTGTGTACCCATTCTTTTAGAAAATCCATGCTGAGTCCTCGACTAGACGGAGGAGGTATGCACACGCTAATTTGGCATTTACTGATTCCGCTACTCCCCCTGTGGGAGCCATGCATAGTTAAGGTGGTGTCCGGCAAAGAATATCAGTATGAGTTTGACTGAAGGGAAAAAAAGCCTTGGGCGACTGGGCACACCTCTGCTAGGCATTTTTCTCTGAGTATATAGACTCAGTCTTTGTATTTTTGTAAGTATCGATGGTAGAGCAGAGATCCCGACTGTAAAGTTTAACAGACATCCTAGTTTTTTGGATATGCATCTGTATTTGAGATATCTTGTTTATGACAGACATTTTTTCTCACTCCATCTAATTTTCATCTCATGCTTAGAGAGTTCATGATTGACTGAGTAGCGCGAATTATTGCAGTTCTGTTCTGATAAATGATTTATCGTTGCATTATTGTATTCTCTGGTTTTCTGTATTTAAGTGCAAGAAGACCTTGCGTTTGGATGCCTTCTTCTACAGTCTGTTAGGAACCTGTCGTTTGTAACAGACGTTCTCACTCTTTCCATATAAGTCTTTTGTCTGTTCACCCTTTACTACAACTCACTGTCTGAAGTTTATATAAGACCTCACTCACCTATGCATGCCTGGCCTAGTTTTGAAGTTGAAATGATATCGTTTTGAGTTGGCTTCCATTCGGTCACCCCATCTATAAACAAACCATGACATAAAACTGATGGGTGTCGGGCTCTTCTCCTGCTAGCAATCCAGGAGTGACTTCCGTCACCAACATTTCTGGCGCCGTTTCCGAGGATGAAGTTGAAGATTTTCCCCGGGCAGAACGAAAATGATCAAATGATTCTGAAGGTGCATCAGAAATCAGAATTATTCAGATTGCTACTGTGCACCTAGCGACTCCACTGTGTTGACTCCATTGTTTCCACTTTACTGTTTCAGTTGTGGCCACTGTTGGCACATCTGAAAGCTAACCCTAAGGAGATTTCTCGAGAAGGTTTCAGCAGCTACTTTCTCAGCCTGAGGAGCTTCCTAAGGTGACGACACATTAAGATCTAGCTTTTGATGGTGAACAAGGACCAGACATATTCGAAGCTGCGCATCTTTCACCTGGCGACTCCATGGTTCGAGGATCAATTGGCAACTCCACTGGTTTGATATGGAGGAAATCCTGGCTCGAAGGTTTTCTCTGTTTAATTTTTCTGCTATTCCTGGTTTTCCTAATGTTGTCCCCTCTATGGATGAATGGGGAAATTATTTGCCCAGATTTAGAGAGCGTGAAGAGGACAACCCTGCTCAGCACCTCAGTGAGTTTCATGAACTCATGCGTCAGTGGGAGTTACATAATGAGGATGTGTTACTGAAGATGTTCATGTTCTCATTAGCAGGGGATGCGCGTAAATGGTACCATTCTTTACCCCCTGCTAGCATTTCTTCACTCCATGGATTCCATGCAGCTTTCACCGCCTATTTTTAGAGGCTGTACCCCCCTGAGTTAATTTGTCATAATTTTTGTGAGGGATACCACAACTCTATACAAGAGAAAGCTGTTTTTGAAGTAAGCTATTAGGAGGATCCTGATGACCTGGATCAAGAATCAGTCATTTCTCCTCCCCATTCGTCTGCTTCGTGTGAAGTTATGGAATTGATAAAATCTCTCTCTGCCCAACTGGATAGGTGGGAAGCTGAGCGATGTGCAGAGGGTTTTCCACCCTTTGAAGAAAATGATTTTGGTATCTCTACAATGAATGATTATAAAGATCCCAGGGAAGGAGAAGACGCTTCGGGTGGAGTTATGGAACTGATAAAATCTATCACTGCCAGATTTGACAGGTGGGAAGCTGAACAATGCACTGAGGATTTCCCACCCTTTGAAGCAGAGGCCCTTAGCAGCTCTACTGAGGGTGATTATGGAAAACGCTTTCCCACGGGTCCTATTTATGGTCATTATGAATCTGACCCATGGGAGATCCAAGAAGAAGAAATCCTCCCAGATACGATTATGTCTGATGAGGGCTGTAAGGATAAAAGACTAGGGGAGGAAGTTTCTCTGAGTGAACTAATGATATATCTCATTGCCCAACATGCAAGGTTAAAATCTGAGGACAATGGGGAGGATTTTCCAGTCTCTGAGGCAGATGTTATAGATAGCTCACTCGAGGAGAATATTGAAGATCCCGTAAGCGCATTAACATCTGTCCCTGATGAGCTTGTTGTCTCAGAACAAAACGATGAAGTGGTAGTTGGGGAAGAGGATTGTTCTCTTTTTCTTCACGAGATTTCCCATGATGTATTTACATTTGGGATTGGAAAGGAGGATCTGGAGATCATTCCTTTTTTGCAAGATGAAGAAGTCTGGTGCTCACTGAGCTTTAACGACTATTCAGTTGAAGAGAAGTAGAGCCCCACATCACAGATTGATGACCTGGGTAGCAGCCAGCCCGTGTATGACAGCTATGAATCAAGTTCTAAGTTGGACACCTAGAACTTCCAAGAGAAGACTGCAGAGCCTTCTCCTCTGTTCATAAATGAAAGATAATGCGAGGAAATCAGCCCCCTGAGCAGTAAATTGAAAAGAAGATCTTTCCCACAAGTCCTATCTATGACGATTACGACTCTAACCCTTGGGAGAGCCAAGAAGAGGCACCAGAAGAACCAGAGGAGCAATCGAAGATGTTGTTTATAGACTGCGCAGAGCTAGTCAGCGAGTAGCCACCACCTGAGATCAGCGGGCCCACTTCAGTTATTCACCTGCCTGTGGATATCAGAGACATTCGACTGTGTGTGAAAAAATGTGTAGCATAAGAGGCTGTATTTCATCGATTCCTTGGAAAGGGCCACTCATTCGATGACCCTGTCAACAAATACATGGAGTGGCATTTCTCCTATGCCTTGGAGCCGCCCTATTTCATCTCAACTCCAGCCTATAAGGAGGAGTTGATGAGTGTAACCATTCTACTATCACGGCTACACCATCTGCTGATGATCATCGATAGAAGGAAGGAGCTTCTATCCAGGAAGCTGCTTGAATGGCTATGGTGGAAGTTCTCTTTCACCTAGCCCATGTAAAATATTTTATTAGCATTAGGACTGTATATAAATAAGCTCCTTTGAGCATGTATCTTTAGTTTGTTACTTTTATTTTTTGGCTTGTATTTTCAGCAGCGGGATGTTTTGAGCATGACTCCATAGCCCAACAGCAAGGCACTGAAGCTGCGAAATGAGTTCTTAGAGCATCGCAGGGATGCCTCTATCCCCCATGGAGCCAAATTTTAGCGATATTTCTTGTCTCGGGATTAGGCGTACCCAGGTCTGCAGTTTGCACGAGAAGCACCTGAGCATATCACGAGAGAATCCCATTTTGTAGCAGCAAGTCAAGCAAGCGAGCGGGCAAAGTTTTGTCTTCAGCAGTCGAGAACCATCCTCAAAGAAAATTGACGGTCAAAATCTTACAGAGGAGATCGACGAAATCCCGTCAGCCGTTAGATCTCGAGAAGTTGTGCCGGGGTTAAGCCCTAGCATGCAGAGGAGGAGTCCCGGGGGAGTCATCAGGATATTAGAGTCATTGGGGTTTCAAAGGGTAAGAGAACTGAGACCTTTCGAGTCTCAAAATACCGACGGAGATCCTAGCTATTGATCTTGGCAGGTCACGTGTCAGACATCAGGAGAAGAGTCGAGGTTCAGTTCATCGGAGAATCGGAGTTTTCGAAGACAAGAAACTCTTACATGTAGGAATCGTGATCCGCGATTTCCTGACTAGATCAGAATTGTCCATCAGCAAGGACACGCGGCGAGAGATCCATCTGAGTCGGGTATCGGGGAACTGAAAGTCCCGTGCACATGACAACGAGAATCACAATATCCTGATATGCGATTTCCCGACGGAGTTAAGGACCGTAGTGGAATACAGGTGGCAGGCTTTTCCGACAGGGAATGGATCGTTGACAGGTCAACGACCATGAGCCATCGAGGATTAGAGAATCGCGAGTCCAGAGGATGCGTGCACATTGACATCGCAAACCCCGAAACACCGATGGAAGGCTATATGGCTGCGGTCATATGGTAGCAGGTCGCATGGACCATTGTATAGATCAGATGGGCTAGCGCATAAGGTGCATCGGAGAATCAAAAATTGGGGAAACAATTTACAGAGGGTCACAGCCCATGGTCACTGGGGAAAGAAAAGAGCTACGCAAAAGGGGCCAAAGGCGTCGGGTTTCAGTCATAGGGAGGCCCATCACAACCTCCAGTTGCCATCGGACCCAACCTCGATCCTGGTCTTCGCTTGGAGTAAATGAAAGTAGGAAGGGGTGGTTGAAACCTCTCTTCATTCATTAAGTGTGAAGTATGGAGAGTCTGGTAAGCGGTCCGCTCGAGAGGGTCCTATGTACCCATTCTTTCAGAAAAGCCATGCCGAGTCCTCGACTAGCCGGAGGAGGTCTGCACATGCTAATTCGACATTTACTGATTCTGCTACTCCCCCTGCGGGACCCATGCACAATTAAGGTGGTGTTCGAAAAAGAATATCAGTATGAGTTTGACTGAAGGGACACCAAGCCTTGGGCGACTGGGCACGCCTCTGCTAGGCATTTTTCTCTGAGTATATAGACTCAGTCTTTGTATTTTTGTAAGTATCAATGGTAGAGCAGAGCTCCCGTCTGTAAAGTTTAACAAACATCCTAGTTTGCTGGATATGCATCTGTATTTGAGATATCTTGTTTATGACAGACATTTTTTCTCGCTCCATCTAATTTTCGTCTCATTCTTAGAGAGTTCGTGATTGACTGAGTCATGTGAATTATTGCAGTTCTGTTCTGATAAATGATTTATCGTTGCATTATTGTATTCTCTGGTTTTCTGTATTTAAGTGCAAGAAGACCTTATGTTTGGATGCCTTCTTCTACAGTCTGTTAGGAACCTGTCGTTTGTAACAGACCTTCTCACTCTTTCCATATAAGTCTTCCGTCTGTTCACCCTTTACTACAACTCACTGTCTGAAGTTTATATAAGATCTCACTCACCTATGCATGCCTGGCCTAGTTTTGAAGTTGAAATGATATCGTTTTGAGTTGGCTTCCATTCGGTCACCCCATCTATAAAAAAACCATGACATAAAACTGATGGGCGTCGGGCTCTGCTCCTGCTAGCAATCCAAGAGTGACTTCCGTCGCCAACATAAGTATTTTTTGTGCTAGTTTACCCCTTTTTTGAACCGACTAGATGTCACTGGATAAATCGGTAGGTGTGGACACTAACAAATCTTTCTAGATCCACCTGGATATAGAAAAAAATAGATACCTAAGGAAGTGATATAAAGGTATGGCACTCACTCCTTCTTGATAGTATATTCAATGACAAAAACTTAGAGAATGCCCCCCAAAGTATGAGGCTGCAACTTGTGACAGCCGAAATACTTCGTAAAAAGCGTGTGTGTGTCAGAAACAAGGAGCGCACCTAATCAGAAACCTGTAAACAACCAAGCATCTACAAAATTTAATACCAATTCCGAGGTAGGCATTCCCATACTCAGATCACAAATGGATGGAATCATAAACGTAGGTCATGGCCACCAATCATACACCATGGATGCATGTCTTCAAAATTCTACATAGCCACTAGGAATACACTATGGATATATGTGAAAAGACTTGAATTAAGACATAGCCATGAGACATATCAAGTGGATCTATGTGCCGATACAAATCATACATACTCCATCGCAACTTGGATCAAAAATATGAGACCCAGGGTCTTCAATCCCATCACCTGAAAGTACGAATCTAGCCATGTGATTACATGTGTTGAAGTCAAACATGGTAGAAACCACTCGATTACCGGTCATTGATGAAAACCGTTAACAAGTGCGAGGGAAATCACCATTGATGTCAATGACTCCCAAGGTACCGACGTACAATCCGAACGAATGCGAATGAATGAGATGAAGTCGAACACTCGGTGAAATCTCTCGATCAGGGGTCAATGATGTGAAACCCCTGTCGAAAGTGAAGAGACCTGCCATTAAGACATGCAGGTTCTAAGGTACTAAATGATTTGTAAGTCTTATTCCCAGATAATGAGTTGGAGTCGATGGAAAAAGACTCATCATAGGAGGGCCTTGATGTCTCCCCCATCAATGACACAAAATGAGTAACAGATTTTGAGGGTGAATCAAAGTATGAATATGAGTTGAAACAGACACAGGGAAGGCTGACATAGTAAGAATGGACAACTGCAGATGGCTATCTCAATGGAGGGCTCATTTGAACTTCTCTTGAACATATGAACGACACGACCAAGGACTTGGCAGCACTAACTCAAAGACGACCCAAGATATGACCTTGTAGCAAGTCATACGAGAGACAAATGGATTTCCCAACCTAGATTAAAATGATGAATAGGGGGTGTCATGTTCAAGAGCGACGCTTACTGCCATTAATACGAATACGAAAACACATCCCTTTCCCAAAATTTCCCCCACCATCTCTGGTGAGTACCTCTTTATTTTTACACAAGCTTGAGGAGGATAACATATTCTTGTCGGTGTAAGCTCATCCTTCAGATGATTCTTTTAGAGTATGTTTAACGAAACCTAAGAAGGAGTGGTTCGGTCCCATTATGGGTCTTTCGATGTTTGTTTAACGAGTCCAAGGATAGAAAACTTGGGGGTTTTGCATGTTTTGAGAGTCTGAAAAATACTTAAAGAGAACTCTCCTAGTTCCTTTTTCATAAACAAGTTTGATGAGACCAAAAAAGTGATAAACTATTGCCCGTCGAATGTTTTTTTCAAATACTTTAACGAGCATGAAAAGAACAAGATCGCTCGACAATCTTTTCGTTTTTATGGAGCGTGAAAAGAGCTTAAAGGATACTCCCTTACGTTCGTCATTTTCTTGTTACCATGATGAGTATGAAAAGACGAGAAAAAGTATACTCAGTTACATTCTCATGTATTTTCGAGCACGAGAACGAACAAAGACTGAGCTCGAGGTTTTTCCTACAAAACCCCTAAAAATGTAGTCGTACATGTGACAAAAAGAAAAAACACTCATACCCCGTCGTTTGGACTTCGAAGTTGCTACATCTGTGAAAAACCATACTCACAAGGCTATTAGGGTATTAGGTTTTTTAAACAAAGCAATAAAAAATAATATAAGAAATCAATAAGAAATAGTAAAAAGTGAAGAAATATGGGTGAAAAAGTCTTTTTTACCATTGCATTGTTACTGTTTGCACTCTTCTCATCACTGTGTGAGCAAAAAGTGAGTGATTACATGCCCAGTTGGGCTTTGCTAGGCATGACAGCTGTATGGTAAAAGGTTAGAAAGAAAACAATAAAGCTATTAACAAGAACTAAACAAAAACTAAATGAAACTATGAGCATAGAAATAAAAATAAAAAAAACAAATGACAATGGACCAATATCACCAATG
>ML805329.1:31500-94590 GCA_009831015.1 Picea engelmannii
GATCATTCATTAAATGGTTTTAGCCAACGAGGTAATCTTCTAATTTTCCAACTTTTCCATGGTTTATTTTTTATTTTTATTGGCAGTTTTTAGAGTTTTGAGTCCATTTAGGGTCGGTATATGTGCTCAATCATTCTTGCAGGTGGGCCATTCGGGACATATGAGAATCTAAGATTCTTGTAGGTGGGATTCAGTGCACCTGTGAGAATCTCACACTGTGCAAAAGGTTCACCTATGAGGGCCAAAAAATGGATTTTTGTGTGTTTTGCTCAATAAAAAATTATGCAAGAGTTTAAAACAAGTTGTTGAATTTCTTCTCATGGCTCCATTGTAGGTGTTGACCATCACGATGTTGGAATGGAGGGAAAGAGAACATGAGGAGTATGATGCCATTGCCGAGAATGACCCAGGTACAGTCCCTGCCCTCCGAGAATGTGGGCTCTTGAAGTTTTTTAGGATCCCGGGCATGAGAGACAGACTCAGATTGTTAGAGTACCTGGTCCACATGTGGGATGTGGATCAACAATTATTTCACGTAGGAGTCCACATCCTAACACTAGATATCGAGGATATCTATATTTTGATAGGGTTGTCATGACGTGGATACCATGCTACTTTGACTGGAGGTAGAGGCAATGGACTTCCTATGAGCGAGTATGTTCGCCAATATTGTGTTCCCGAGGTAGAGAGAAGTAAGGGGAAGGTTTCCATTTGGGGGGTCCAAGATTTGACCCTATAGACTATCTTATTTACTATTGCACGCATGGCTAGGAGCGTGACTCTGCACATGGCTCTCCACAGCTATTTCCAATATGCCATAGAGTACACAGAGCCTCAGGTTTTCAACTGGTCAGACATGGTTCTTCGCAGTATGAAGAGGCAACTAACAAAGTGCAGAAGGGGTGACCTGAAGTAGTTTGGGTATGGGTCACTTTTGGAGTCATTCTTCCTCGAGAGGGTCCCACTGCTGCGACTATAGGTAGATTGGGGTTTACCAACCCCATAGGATCCAAGGATGCTGAGGTGGTGTAACCTTATGGCTCGAAACATAGCAGGGCCTATAATCAAGTACAATGATTCATTTTTTCACTGGTTGAGGCTCCAGATGATGATGATCGATGACTACGCATATGCCGATTTGGATTTTTGAGGAGATCCGAATTTGGTCCTGCCTGAGGATGCTCAGTGGGGTGACTTAGGTGAGAAGAACACATTTTGTTCTTTTTCATTGTTTTTGCAAATTTCATTATATGAAATGTTTTTATGTTTATCCAAAAACTAATCAAAAAATTTCTTTTTGATGACACAGATGTGGGGCCATATCGACCTCCGGGAACGTCTCCCATTTAGAGGTAGGGATAATCAGCTCCAGTGGCGAGATGGGATGCCGAGGACTATGAGGCAATGGAGCAGAACTTAGAGGGGTTGACTGCGGATATCCTAGACATCTCTATTGGGGAGATCCTGGGACGTTATCAACACCATACTGTGGGCGTGTCCGAGTCTCTCAGTCGACTACTCCGTAGGATAGCCCAAGCAGTTGTGTGTTATCATGAGAGTCATCCATGATTCTATTTTTTAGAAGCTATGGGATTCATATTTTGAGATTTTGATCTTTGGACATAAACTTTTTGTAAATTTTTTTGATTGTTATATACATATATACGGCTTCTACACAATTATTTTGTGTTGTATAATACATGTGATGTGTGATTGGTTTATAAATGTCCCAAATGTCTATCTAACACATAGTTAGCTAAGGAATCAGTCAATTTATTTAGACATCTAGGAATGTGATGATATTCGATATAATCAAAATAACATTCCAAGAGGTGAATTCGTAAATATACCCGTAATAAAGTAGGACTTCAGATAACATAGACATTACTTAACTGTAGTACTACTAGCTGCAAATCGAGTCATATAACCAGGTGGTGGATATCAAGCGAAATAACATCAATCAACAATTCGATGACAATGATATATTCTGTGATATTATTGGTCGCATGACCAAGGCACACACCTCGTAGATTGATAAGTTTGTTTGTAGGTGCGTAAATTGCCCATGCAGTAGAATCAAGGTTCTGAGTACTACGACTAGCGCCATCGGCGAAGCCAATGTGGGGTAGAGAAGACTCCAACATATGGAAACCAAGCACAACGCAAGATAAGCAGTCGAGGGCAGAGACCAAATAACGAAAAAGCATACTAAAGTAACACACAAAAATTATGATACAATAAAATATTAGCAATCATGCACAGGTGATCTTAAGCATAGTACTTCTTTAAGTACAACCCATTTCTGGGTTCACTCAAAGGGATACCATCGTAGTCCACCAACTCATAAGCTCCTTTCTCCAAAACTCATATGACGATATAAGGACCTCACCACATAGCTTCAAATTTTTCGACTCCTAGCATATCTCGATCTTGTTCATAAAGGAGAACCAGATCACCTTCGGAGAAAACGTGTGGCTTGACATGTTTGTCGTATTGGGTTTTGACGCATTTCTTCTGGGCTTCTATAAATAGGGTGGTATTGCAATGGGTTTCGTCTAATTGCATGAGATACAACAGATGCTCTTCTTCGACAGAAGTGTTTGGGAGAAGTTTGACGACTAGTTTTAGGGAGGGTATCTCACATTCAATCGGCAAGATGGCTTCTAGACCATAGACTAACTAGAATGGTGTAAACCCAGTAACCGAATTAATGAATGTCTGGTAAGCCCACAATGCTGAAAACAACATCATGTGCCAACTCATTTTGTGAATCCCTATCATTCGTCAAAGCATGGTAATGAGGACTTTGTTTATTGCTTCAACTTGGTCGTTGGCTTGTGGGTAATAGGGTGTTGAGTTTTCATGGCGAAGACCCAACTTTTCAGTGAGTTCAGACATCATGAAGTTTCTAAAGTGGCTACCGTGATCAGTAATGATAGCTTGAGGAACACCAAACCGAGCAATGATGTGATTGAATATGAATAATGTTGCAGTCCTTCCGGTATTGTCGAATGTTGGCATCGCCTCAGCCCATTTCGTAAAATAATCTACATCTACAATAATGTATCCATGCCCCCCAACCGAGTGAGGGTGACATGTCATGAAATTGATACCCCATTTTGCAAAAGGACCAACAGAGACCACAGGGTGTGATCGTATTTTGTTGTTACAGGTTTGGCAAGCGTGGCATTTTTGGACAAAAATTATACAATCGTTGAATAAAGAAGGCCAAAAATACCCTCCTCGTAAGATCTTCTGGGTAGTAGCATACCCAGACATGTGACCACCACATGCTCCATAATGGTAGTCATTCAGGGCTTTCTCGTCTTCGTCAAATGTGAGGCAGCATCGAAAAACAAAGTCAATCCAACGACGATAATATACTAGCGGGCTTGGTAGAGTATTCGACGACGGTCAGTGCTAGAAAAATTGGGTCGGAAAGTCCGGGTCTAGAGATATATGATGATATCTCCATACCAAAGGTCATCGGAATTGATTAGGAAAAGGGATTCATTGGGTAATGAATCCTCGACTACATTTTCCATCTTAGAGAAGGGAAGGTCGCATATCAATTCGGAAAACACCAAGGATTTCTTGGACTTAGCGCGTTCGAATTCTAAGTCAAACTCCTGGAGTATTACGATCCATTTGGAGTATTTTCCCCCTAGCAATTGGCGTGTAAGAATGTGCTGCATAGGGTTGCAGTTGGAAATCACCGTAGTCTTGCGTAAAAGGATATAGTGCCAGAAACGTTGAACATCTTGGACGGCTGCCAAGGCAAGTTTTTCAACATGTAAATACTTGGTTTCGATAGTCATGAGACTCTGACTCAAGTAATAAATGACATTTTCATCATGAGAAACATCCTCTTGGACTAGTACCATAGTGATGGTATAGTCCGAGGCTGCGAGGTAAAGGAAATAATCCCAACTGTAATCAGGTGGGAAGAGTAGTGGGGTACGCGTTAAAGACAGTTTCAAAGATTCGAAAGCTTTGTCAGCAGTGGTATCCCATATGAACTCATAACCTTTCTTGAGGAGTCGTGTAAATACAAGAGTTAGCTCAGCATAGTTTGGGATGAAACGACGAAGAAGTTTTCCTTCCCTTGTAAATTTTGTAGCTGACGAAGTGAGGAAGGAGGAGGAAGATTGAGAATCACCTCGACCTTCAAAGGATCTACCCTGATCCCTTGACGTGAAACAATAAAGCCTATAAGTCAGCCGGATTCTACACAAAAAACACATTTGTGGGGATTCAAGCGTATATGGTAAAACCGACATCGAAGGAAAATGGCACGGAGGTGTGTTGGATGATCTACACGGTGCATGGAATGAGCTGGTAAGTCATTGAGATATGGCTGCACAATGTGCTTGATATCATGAAAGGCGTAAGACATAGCACGTTGAAAATTTGTGCTGGCATTATTTAAACCAAATGGAAGTTTTCGGTAGGCGAAAGTGCCCCAAGGACAAATAAAAGCGAGCTTGTGTTGGTCTACGGGTACGATATTGATTTGATTATATCCAGAGAAACCATCCATCAGAGAGAAAATTTCACTTCCGTCACAATCGTCGATGATTTGGTCAATGAAGGGGGTAGGAAAGTTGTCTTTAGGACAAGATTTATTAATGTGTCTATAATCAACACACATGCAGATCATGCCTTGTTTCTTGTTAATCAGAACAAGATTGGAAACCCAGTTATTTAGAGCCACAGGGTAAACAAAGCGAGCTTTGAGAAGTTTCTCAACTTCAAGCTTGATAGCAACTGCTTTATGTGGGTGGACCAGACGAAGTCATTTTCAGACGGGCTTAGCACCTGGGTATGTCTTAATCTCATGTACCACAATGTCGGGGTCAATACCTGACATTTCTTCATAGCTCCATGTGAAGACATCACAAAATTCTTGGAAAAGAGACTTGTAGGTGACCACTTCGTCATGGGAACACGAAGCTCCTATATGCACATTTTTGACAACTCTAGGTTTTATGGATATGTTGAGGGGGATGGTGGGTGAGATATTACTTAAGTTCCCTTCATAGAACATATCGTGTGTAGACTCAGGAATGGTAGAAATGATTACAACGATCGATGGGGTTGAGATCCGTTGGTAACCCTTAATGGTGTGTTGTTCTAGGAAGAGTATAGAACAATGATGTCCATCGTCCCAGGGGGTATCTTCCATATACATAACAAACATAATCATCTCGTCCACAGGAAAAATGACGCGGAATGGATCCAGAGATAAATCACCAAGAGAGGGGGTAGATTGGGTTGTCGATTGAATGGCTTGATAAGTGGATTCGACCGGACTCGAAGGCATTTGGTCACCATAACGAAGATGATCGCTGGGGTTGGGTACTATCCATGGGTCATAAGACACAGGGGTTTTACGAACATAGGTGGAGATCATATTAATTGAGGTGACAAATGGATGTGGAACATCGGGTGGTGGAATGGGGAAAGTACCCATCAAAGAGGAATATTTAAGAAGATCCACACCGACGTTCTCATATCCAGGGGGGGTTTTTGCGAGGAAGGGTACATTGCCAGTACGTGCATTGGAGTGAAAGAAGGCCAATTGGTCCACAATAACTACTTTTCCTTGATGCGGGAAACCTATGACACAGAAAAGAGTGGACACAACTGCACGCATGGAATCGATCTAGCTACGACCAAGTAGAAGGTTGTAATTGAGAGGAGTGTCAAAGACCTCCACTTCAACGTTGACCATTTTTCCTTCTAACGTAATAGGCAATGAAGGGAGGACACCGTAAGGCTTAAAACCGGAGCCATTGAAGGCTTTGAGAGTGTTGTGGGATTCAATTAAAGGAGGAGAGCTGATGGCTTTCTAGTAGGTAATATACATGACACACGTCGAGGCACCCTCATCAATAACGGTTCTACAAATGTTCTTGTCAGAGACGATAACTTGTATTTGGAATGCGAGTTGAGGGGGTAACCTTGGAATGTGATCTTCCAAGTCAAAAATTATTAAATTTGTATCGGTAGGGTCGATTCCACCGATAGCTTTCAACAATGCCTTTCGTTGTATAGGACAACTCTGAAGAACTTTACGGGCTGACATCGTGGACGGTGCTTGGGCCAGATCTTCGACGATACTATAGTTCTGGGCAGCACATGCATGAGGATTGAAAGTAGATTTTCGAAAAACACCCTTTGGGGGAGGGCGAAGAACTGTATCTATGCTCATTCGTTCGAGATGAAGAGGACTGTTGGTAGGTGGAGTCATGGGAGATGGTTGGACCAACGAAGGAGGTAGTTCATCAACCTTCTCTTTGGAGGAAGAATAATCTTTGGCTCGAGTGGTAAGTGTGATGTCATTCTTCTTTGAATCACCTGTACACATTAAGACATAGGATGTCGTGGAGGGGGACGGTTGGTCATGAATGACCAATTGGGCTTGTTGTTGAGAAGGGAAGGGTTGTGACAACATGGCCGGAATAGGAGGTTTTGGGGTCCCTTGAAGAAACTTAGTAACCTCGGCCCATGTTGGACAATCCTTAGTGTAGTGATCATCACCACAGATAAGACAAGGGTGTTGGGGTTTGCGCTTATCCTTATCATCAATGGGTTGTGTTTTGGTTTTCGTAGATTGCGGATTATTTTTATCCTCCTTGTTCTTACCCTTTCCTTTTTTGGATTTATTTTTTCCGGTGGAGGTAGATTGAACAAAGTTCACCTCAAAAGTCTTTCCGATGGGAGGGGTAGGAGATGGAGCATTTTGAACATTAGAAGCAACGGATTTGGGGTTGTTGCTAGAGGCTTGGACGAAATGGGGTTGGGCATGGAAAATCACATCACCGACTGCCTAAGAAACAACAAGAGTAGTTGAAGTGGCAGAAGTATAAGGACAAGGTGTGTCAGGGAGTAAGTCGTAAAGAGTACCCGTTTGTGAGTAAACAAGGTCAAGGTATTCAGCATGACCGATTGCCTATTCTTCTGTGACAACTCCATCCATGGTGATGTCATGAGCGATGTCCTTCATGAATGATTTCATGAACCACTCTGCCAACAACTGATTGGGAATTTCGAGTTTGATGAGACGTCGTCTCTGTCGCCACTCATGAATGTGATCAAAGATATGAGTGGCTTTGGTTTGTTTGAAAGGACTCAAAATTTTGGTTCCTGTTTCGTAGCAGATCGGTAACTGGTAGTGGGTGAGGAAAGCCATAGTGAGGGTCTTGAAGTCGGTGAATAAGCCTCATGGTAATTCTATATACCACTTCGCGGCGGAACCTGTGAAGATTCGCTGAAAAAGGCGTAAACGAATAGAGTCATCCATCAAGGAGTTGGATGAGCACCAAAGGTGAAAAGTCATTACATGATTGTTCGGGTCCTCTCCTGGTTTACCATCAAATTTAGGGATGTTGGATGGTATTTTGGTTGGTATGGTGGGCCATTGAGGAGAGTGACGGATCATATCATTTAAAATTATCGACAGATCACAGAGATCCAGGGTGGCTAAGAAGGGTAATTGTCTATTCACATGTGAGTACTGGTGACTTTGGGGAGGGAGTCCCATCGGTAGACCAGTGGGACCATATGCAGTTTGCATATAATGCGAAGATCCAGGCAGATTCGGTTGTTGGTGTGGAGGCAAGTAATTTATAAGGTTGTATTGGTTAGGGTTGTTCCCTTGAACAGGGACGTGGGGTTGAGCGTTTGAGCCCCAAATAGGATTGGAGATACTTGGATATGGTTGGCCTGTACTAGGGGGTATGAAGGAGATAGCTTGAGGCTGTTGTCCCCCAGTCGAGTGAGGATTATTTTGAATAAGATAGTTCTAATACTGGGCCAAGGATGGAGGTATATTTTATCCATAGGGTGGGGTAGGTGGGGGTTTCCCTCCAATCGAGGGTTGTGTCCCAATTGGTATTTGTCCTGCAAAAGGGGATTGGGTTTGGCCTCATTGGTGAAATTGTCCACCGACAGGAATCTGGTAATTAGGTGTGAAAGACGGGATGGTGCCACTAGGGTCGGTTCCTCTGATAGAGGATGGAAGAGGTCCTCTGAAAGGGGGTCGAGGAAGTGTCGAAATGACACTGGGAATGAGATGGTGCCCAGAAGGAGTGGAAATGCCAGGATTCCTGGATGGAGTTTGTGTAGGAGCAGGAATAGAAGCATTCAACGCATGATACCTAGGCGGAAGTGTTGGGGTGAGTCTAGGAGAAAGTGGCATGCCAATGGGACCTTGGCTAGCTGCCGTTATCCTGGTGTGAGTACATGTAGTATTTGGGACCATTGTGTAATGGAATGTTTGTAGGGGGATAGTGATCAAGATGTGGTAAAAGGTATTGCATTTGGATCAGATGTTTTGAGCAGCTCAGGTGTGATGATATCAACGTTTTCTCCTAAGCCAAAGAGATCCCGTCTAAAAATTCCAGTAGTCCAAAAAGGATCTTGACCCTCAGGTCCATTGAAAGGTTCGGTTGGTAATCCAGAAGACTCAACAACTATTTCTCTGGAAGAATTCACTCGAACAATATGTCTCTCAGAGTCAAGAGGAAGTCAGAAGTCCTCTTGAGAATTGGTAATTTAGAACTGTTCTAAAGATTTAGTTCTTTCCACTTGTGGAGTGGCAACGTATTGGACTTTACTCTATTAAGGAGAGCCCTCCGATGAGTTGGTAGGCAAGGGTTGAGAACCTTCCAGATCTTCTGGGGGTAGGCCTTTCATTCTACGTGAACGACATGGAGGGTCAATTGTGATCGAGCTAAAATATTATGAAAGAAATTCTATCGCCTACTTGGGTAAACAAACAGCACGCGCTAGTAAAATATAGGAAGAAAAGCCAAGAAAACAAGGCCTTCTAATTCCGAAGTCACTAGTTGGTGATGAAATCCAACGTCACGATGACGAGACAAGAAGGGGCTGGGCAAGGGTGGAAAAGTTACGTTGACAACCTGCTTAACAGACTTACACCCCAGTGCAAGCTCCCATACATAATCATGGGTATACCCTCCAAGGAGCCCGAGTGAGTCTGGCCAACATCGATTCCAGGTACCGTGAAGACTTACCCCTTCACAGTCACCTTGTGTAAGACCCTAGGGAGATAGGCTACTAAGGTTACCGCAAACAACAATGATGCCTGAGGAAACAATCGACTGCCCGATCCATACGCAAGGGCAGGGTATCTAGCCTGAAATTAGCTTGATAGGCTTCCACTCATCATTGTGGGTATACCTTCAAGTGACCCCTGTAATACGTGTGATCTCTACACCGAGATCAACAAAGCAGGGTGAGTAACTCTGTCAATCTCAATGCAACCTCAGGTTTGACCCTTGTGTGAGAAGGGCTTCCTAGGACAAAATGTTGCAAATGGAATTTGACACTCCTTATCACAAGATACTATTATGTGTTTTGTGCTTTGGAGAGTGTGTCTCACTGCTTATTCCAAAGATCTAGCCTAGCTAATGTTGGTGTAAAAGAGCCCTAGAAAAAGTTACTAGTTGAATTTTAAAGTTGCGCAATATTATTAAAGGTTGTTGTTACGCAAAAAGGAGACGAAAATGAAACCGATGTTGTGTAAGACTCTGAACCAACAATGCGTAAATAGGTATGAATGATGTAAATTTTCATTCGATGAATTCTATCTATAGGAGGGAAAGAGGAGTTTTCCGGAACAATGCGAACTATGATGTACGATCTTAATTGAAATGTAATATCAAACAATCATGAACAATGCAAATTCCCTATTCGTTTCCTTTCAATATTTGAATGCCAATATTTTTCGAATAAATGATTGCTTAAAAAAAAAGAAGAGAAAAAATATTCAATTTTTTGTTAGAAACCAAGCAATAGGGATGGAACTAAGAAAAATCAAGCAAGCAACAAAAATGAACTACTCAACAAACACCCAAATCGATCTTTCAATGAAGATAAAAATAACAAACTTACAAGACCAGTATCTTCAAATGCACATGGGTAACAATTTTCCAAGTAATAAGCAATCGAAAAGGACAATTAATCTCAAATTTTAATCCAATCAAAGGCTCCTGACCAAACAAGCACTCAGATTTCAGAATCGGAGATTATACCCTTGTTAATAAAAAGTCAAGAGGTAAAAATTGAGAAAAAATGATCAAGAAGAGTTTTTGATTTCCGAAAACTAATCATTCACGAGATTTGAATTCAATAAATAGTCAATCACTGGCCAGAGAAGTTCTTCTCAGACACACAAACAAGTCTGGGTATCTGAAGACACAAAAAGACCTAATCCAAAGTTTTTGCAAGTGAGTTCGTAGTTTGGCAGTGGGGTATAGTGCGAGAATTAAGGATTCTCACAGCCTAGACATAGGCTGGGTGTGAGAAGGTCGCACTGAACTGAACACTAGGGTGCAAAATTCAGTGATTCTCACAGGCCACTGAAGGGTACAGTGTGAGAAGGTTTGTAATCAAGTAAATTTTGGAAAAAGGACAAAATTTTTGAGTGAACTTCTGGATCTAGAGAGTCTGTAAGGATCTCCTAAAGATTAAGAGATTGATTGGGAATGAAAAAGGGTAGGTCAAGAGAAAATGGCCAAGAAAAAGCCACCAAAATGGGTTGTATCCCCAGCGGATTCACTAATTTTGTTATTGGATAAATCGGTAGGTGCGGACATTAACAGATCTCCCTAGATCCACTTGGATCTAGAAAAAAACAGAAGAGGACACGACTCTTTCTCTAAGTTGCAGTCATTGAATCTACCACCAAGAAGGAGTGAGTGACATACCTTTATATCGCTTCCTTAGGTCTCTGTTGTTCCTGCTTTTCTCCAGTGCTCTTGTGAAATTAGGTCCAAGATGACACAAACCAACCAAAGTGAAGATAGCAAAGTATATTCAATGTCAACCTATGCATATGATCAAGGAGTTATGCAATAAAATAAGAGTGATTTTATAGGAAAGGGACATGTCGTTGTATTATATTAAATGAAAGTAGAAGATACAACTAGATCACCTTGATATCGCAAGCTTCCTTTCAGTGACCCTTGGTTCCAACACACACACTTTCTCTACATTTTCATGAAGAATATCCAGTACAACTTGATAGACCAAATAGAGTCTTCAAGCTTCTATCCAAACATAATTCTTCACACAATTCTTTCACCAATTCTTCATTCAATCTTGCTTAACCTTTTCCATGAGAAACCTTTCAATATATAGGATATGGAGAGATGTTTAAATGGATGAGGATGATCCCACTAAATCTGAGAAGTCAGTAGGATGCCAACCATGTGAATGCCAACTCATTTTCTAGAAGATTCCCTTATAGAACCTTCGTAACTCCTTCTCTTTTACAATCTTTGAAACAAGTTCGCACCTTACCTATAGAGAAGACTGCGAATAGTTCGCACTCAAATTATAGGGTTACCTGTGAGAATGGAGGATTTTCGCACCCTATAACATAGGCAGCCTGCGAACTCATCTTAAAAATATGCTTTTTGGAAGAAGGCAACAGTCACTTTTCTCAGGAAAAAATTCCTTGTGGGAGCCTGAATACATCACTGTAGAGACATCACTAGAGTGACCAAAATAATGTGTAACACTAGACTACCTTCGAAAAAGTTACCCCAGTGGAGTCTTCTTTTGCGCTTTTTCAGACTCTCTAAAAATGAAAAAACATCGAGCTTACCTTCTCTGGGCTCGTTTAAAATTACATTGAAGGACGTTATCATTTTGTCCTATTAATCACATTTTCATCTCTATGTCTATGTCCTAATGTCGGCTCCATGTTTCTCTCAACCGAACCTTTGAATCATTCCTTATAGGAAAGCCTTGTAGCACTTTGCCTTTGCGTCTTGACACCTTGACCCATGGAGCAATTTTCCTGAGTGTCCTTTCCTTGCACATGTCTCCTTTCTCTGAGCATTAATGTGTTCCTTGTGCTTGGAACTAGTATTCTTGTGACACTCGTTCCTCCTTTGTAACATAACATTATTTTATTCTTTTTCAAATATTTCCAAAATTATTGAAAAAGACAAAAAAATCAAATATACCCCAAAAAGAGGACATGAAAGTATTTTCCTTTTATGGAAACACAATGAGTCACCCTTGGACAAAGCACATCCTTCCATTTGTTTGTCAATCTTTGGGATTTAATATGACCTTGGGAAGTTTTTCTCGCTACATAGAGCCGTGTCCTCCTCCATTTGGTCATTATTCCAAACACATGGAGAGTTTGCGTTGCCTCTTGCATCATGAACTTATGTCAATGTCATGTTGCCTGAGTCTGATCATCTATCATGCTACTGTCCAAGGGAAGTTTTACCCAACTTGAGTCGACCTCTCTTCAGTTTTTCTCTTGCCATCATGCCCAGCCATCCCGAAATTCCAATCAATTCTTAGTTCGAAATCACTGAAGTTCTCTACCTGATCACCGAGATCCTCTTGTCTATTCCCAAATGAGATGTTGAAGACCTCTGGGTAGTGAAGTCATATACTCACATTACACTCCTACCCGAGTTTTGAAGATCTTTAATTTGTTGCTCGAGCTCTGAAGGCCTCATCTCCAACCATTAGGCGTCATTGGCTTCTTAAAGATGGATACTATACATGTATATATTTGATTTTGAGATGTAGATCCATTGTCTATTGCTCGCGGATACACTTTATATATTTATATCACATGGATCTGTAGTGTATTTGATTGGAAGCCATGCTTTATTTCATCCCAAGCATGGGTATGCCCACCTCGGTGAGACAATTATTATTTTTGCAGATGGCACCTCCCGAACTCTGGTCCCGGGCACACTCGCTTCGTACGTTGGTAAATATTTGTAATGTATTTCGGCCATCAGATGATATTCTGACCTCACACATTAAGGGGCATTTGTTATAACCCTAAATTGCACCATACATGCATACCTAGCATCAATCCATCTCACTTACTATTTTTTCCAAGCCATCACTGAGCAACTCTTCTTAAAAACCATATTTTTGAATATGTATGCACCCTGCACCATTACAACTTGCGTACACACACTTCCTGCACCACTACAACTCATGTACGTACACTACCTACACTATTACTTCTTGTGTATACTCACAAAAGTTGTAAAAATTAAAAAATTTCATGGAATTCGTTGAGATTACGGTCTATTGGGTAGTTTTCCAACTGTCCCACCGCCTATAGCCCATCACCCAACCAAATAACCATCCTTTTGTCATATAAAAGGAGGTGTTGGGGTTTCATTCCAAAGCTAAGAATAAGAACAATGAAACTCTGCCCATTTCACTTTCCCCCCTTGCCCCAAGAATTTGCAGCCACATTGTGAGGGTTGATCCAGAACTCCCTATTCTTGCCTTTTTCCTCATTCATAAGCTTATTCCATTTCCCTAGAGAGAATTGTGAGAGGATAAAGATATGTGGAAGCGTAGCTGGAGCTTGGTGAAGAGGAGCTCGGACCAGGTTCGATGAGTAGTTGCCGATCTCATTGTAAGTAACTTTGTGAGATTAATAAAAAAGAATATTTTTTTGTCCCATAGATGATGTGTTCAATATTTATGTTTGATTTATATTTGATTATGAAATCTAACCCACTAATTCATATATGAGATGCATGCTCGTAGTTCTTTGTTTGTGTGTTTATGAATATAGGTCAGCCTTGGGAGGAGATTTGTAGTCGAGGAACAACTGAACGCAAAAGGATCGACACCGGACGAAAAGTTTAAGGAAGTCTTACCGGATCTTTTTACCTTGTGTTTTATGCGTGAATGTGGGGTGTAATTGGGGTAGTTTTTAAAGAGTAGGAGACTTTAGACAATTATCTCTACCTACATTTTGAACCCTAGTGTAGTCCATAGTGGGGGGTTTCCCATTATAGCAATCGGTGCGTAATAATCATGTAAAGACATTGACATATAACAATAATTAAAACACATTGATAAGTAAATACAAATACAACACCATTTTGTTCTGATGAATACAATGCACCAATATTATATGTTTCAATGCTAACTTTTTCTACATTGTAGGTATGCAAATGCATCTTCTTGTATTTTTATAAAATTTCAATCTCCAAAAAATCAAATAATTTTTTTTATAATAAATTAATTTTACATTTAATTAATGTGTTTGGATATAATCATTGCATTAATGTATCATATTGTTTAAACAAATATATAGATTAATTGCATCGATGTTTATTGTAATAATGTAAATAATCCATATGTAAATCACTACAATGTAACATTTTATAACACTAGAGTTTGCAATAGAAAATGAAGCTATATTTATTATATAAATATGAGACCTTTTGTCATACAAAATGGGACATCATAACAGTCTACAATAATCAAAATGTCAATAAATAATTGTCACAATTATTGGTAACCCTGAAGAATTTGATAAACCTGAAAAACAATACTATGAGAATTTAAAATATAAGAATAACAATGGCACACACACACATTACACAAAGATTTACCCTGGAAACCCTTAACTGGGAAAATCAGTCTAACTGAGAGTTGAATCTCTCTCTATCGCATTGTATTAACTTCACTATTAGGTATTTTGCAACATCCTAAACCTTAATTTTTAACCTATATTAGATTATAACCTTGATTCCTTAACTAGAATTAGTTTATAATGGGTTGAAACTATTGGCTGAAATATTAATAGACCAAAAACAAATCTTCAAGCTTTTGCACATGAACCCTCAATTGGGGGGCCTATTGGCCAAGCATGCCCTAATAGTCAGGTGGTGGATCCCCCTCAGACCTCTTTCATTTGAGAGTTATCCCTCAAACACTTGTCGTGATATGACTAAGTTTACATGGAAAAAAATACAAAACATCCAACCTATCATCAAACTGATTGGGATAATATGTCCATATTAAACGAATGTATGATTTTTATAGACAATCATTCCAAAATATAAAACTTATAGCATTCAAATATACTGATCATCATTCATCTCTTGAACCATTGGTGTTGCACAAGTTTCTTGTATGTCTCATTTATTCATCACTTGTAGGGATATTTGTACTTGGGTTATTTGCAATGATTTTTCGAGTAGATTGATTTTGTTCCACCTCTTCATGTTCCATATATAAACATAGAAATAAAGTGAAACACATATCTATATTTATAATATAATATACATGATTGTGTAAATTGAAAAGTGTACCATAGTAGCAAGTGATTCGTACACAATGCATGTTATTTCAAAGCTATGATTCATGCTGCCTCTCAACATATTTTTTGGTGGCTCCACTCTATGCTTTATTTTTTATGAGTTTTATATGTCATGGAAAAGTATAGATATAATGAAAGGTTTCTTGTTGTTCCTTTAATTATAAAATAAGGAAAGTAAAACAATATTGTTTTTTTTTTTTGGAAAAAATGTAACTTTTCATTCATATAGAGAAAAGAGGTTACATTATGTAGATGTTATGAGAGCATTTGTATAAGCATGAAGTAGATAAAAATTGATCCAAATTATTTTGAGAATGACATGAAGACATAAATATAGAAGATATACAAAATTGAAATACACATAGATATTGCAAGAAACACATAAATATAGTGAAACCCAACTTATATTAATGAATAAGAGAGAAAAACATTATAGAACACAAACTGGCAGAATGGGGTAGCTTATCTCTGAAAATAAAGATATTTTGGCTATGCTTCATTCGCAACAAGATTTACATCACACTCCATTGCATGCTTAAAGGGCCTCCTTCACCTCAATTATATATGAGAGAGTGACAGGAGAAAAATTCCCATGATGCATGTGGGATATATTGTACTAAGTTTATAAAATGCCATAGGCTTGTAAAATACTAGGACTTCCCGGGTGATCACCCATCCCAGTACTACTCTAGCCTGAGCATGCTTAACTGTGGAGTTCTAATGGGATCTGATGCATTAATGCTATGTTGTAGGCATGTACATAAGACCACTAGGAAATCATTAAATGATGTCTGTAATTAAAAAATGAATATGACCATACATTCCATTCCCCATCAAAAGAGTGAATATCATGGTTTATCAAAACCACTGGAACAAAATGATGATTCGGTGGAAAAGGTGGATGGCCACTGAGATCTATATGGATCATTCCTCCCCCCTTAGGAAACAATGGTCCCCATTGCGTCAAGTTCCCTTGGGAAACGGGGAGACTTATACTAAATCTGAAGCTCGATCTGATGCTTTCCTTGCTGAAGAAGATATCATATTTACCTTGTTGAATGTTGTCATGAACATGTTGTTGGAGTGGTTGGATCCATTCAACCAATCTAGATGCATGATCTACCTGAGTGTGGTAGGAATATGTCGATGAAGATGCAACATGAAGAGTATGAAGGGTTTTGTTATAACCTTTCTTGCATGGGAAGTGTGGAGGCACCCCCATAGGTTCAACAAGAACATATTGATACAATTCTATAATTTTTTCGATCTGCTTCTATCAGATAGAAAGATCTTGGGTTGAGGCTGCAGTGTCCTTCTGTTCACCTTCTGATTGGATTGTGAATAGGCTAAACTTTGCAGTATGAGAGATTACTTTGTGGCATTGTTTTGGTGGGACAATAGTTGGAAATATGTCTGGTATACTGTATAGTTGACCCCCCAGAGTAACAATGACGCTACGAGGTCGAGACTCATAAACAACATGATACCTCCACATATATGGTTTGCCTAATAAAACATCACAAACTTCCAGTGTGGAAACATCACACAATAACTCATCCTTTAAGGGCTTGATGTTGTAGGATATACGACACTACTGGATGACACGAAGATATTGACCCTGACAAAGCCACCTGATGTTGTATGGTTGTGGGTGTGGTGTTGTTGGAAAATCCAACTACTTGAAAACCTCTACTGAGATGGTGTTATTTTGGCTTCCGCTATAAAAAATAAAATGCAGTGGGGTCCCCTTCACCCACATTTGTGAATGGAAGAGGCACTCCCCCTACTCAAGATCCTCTTATGGTTGGATTGTTGCAGTTGCGACAATAGCAGTGGGTTCCGCATCAATGATTTGTCTCATTTTATTATTTTCTGAATCAGGGTCCAAGTCGAGGTTCAGAGTTTTGTCTTTGAGCTCGACCACCAATGACTGTATTGAGCAACATTCATCAATGTTGTGCCAAGGGTTGTTTTGAAACTCACACCACTTTCTAGTGTCTTTCTTAGAATTCCCATTACCCTTCTTTTCCTGCATCTGGGACCGAGTCTCTTGAGGTTGGCCTTCCTTTCTCTGTCCATTCTTCTCCCACTTACTCTACTGCTTGAATTTCTTCTCAATTTTGACTGCATATCGATAATTAGTTCCTAGTGAGGAGATGTACAATAAATCCATCTCTGTTTGGATTTACCTGTGTAGATCACTGTGATACTTCAAAACTAGGTGTTGCTCAGAGTCTTTGATACCCAGCTTTGAGTGCAAGGTATGAAAGATGTTGGTGTACTCTAGCATCATCTAGTCTCTTTTCTGACGCAGATTTGTCCATCTCATGTATTGGTCATCATAGTTTCCGAAAGGGTAGAAATCCTCCTTTAGGGAATATAAAAAGGCCACCCAAGTAGGTTCTCTCCCAAATAGTGTAGATTCATTTGTGGTGTACCTCTCCCAGTAACCTTCCCACCAAGCTCTAACATGGGGAAGGGATTTAAGGAGCATGAAGGTGATCTTTTCACTATTGGAAAACTTTTGGATGGAGTAATAACCATCTAGTAGATTCAACCATTTTTCTAGAGCATCTACATCTATCTAGCCTTCAAATAAGGGGATATCAAAATCGACTTGTACCTTGAAGGGAATCACACTTGTGAAATGGTTGCTTGTCAAATATGCCTTGAATGCTGCCATCGATAGTCTTTGAAGGATCTGAGTGACTTTGTCCATCATCTTGTTCCTTTTTTGCATGAGGGATTTCTCGAGCAACGTCTTAAAATGATCTCCTGCTCTGTCATCTCTCTTTTCTTCCGCCATGGGAGGTCGCTTGGGCTAGTGAGGGTGGTTGTTCTCAAGCGAAACTAGCTCGAGACCCAAATATTTATACCCTGACCTCATCATGGACCTGTGATCTAGATGTATTTTGGTGGCCTCCCACCTATTCCAACTGGTTCATTTTGGCAATTTTCTAGTTTGGCAGTTTTTTCCTAGTTTTCGGGTCCGTGACTTGCGGGGTCATTTTGAGGCCCTAAATAGCATTTTTAGGGCTCGCCACGATCGAAAATAATATTTGTGAATAGATAGCAGAAAAAAGTGTAGTCCTCGGATAGACCTTTCTGTTGTTGGGAAAAATACCCTACGTACTAGGAAACTAGGGTCAGACTTGCATGCAGATTTTGACCGTAAAGAAATTACTTTTTAACCTACCACCCAAAACTTAAAACCCTCTTTCACAATACATGCGTGGAAAGGAACTACTAACCTTGTTACTGACGTTTGGTGTAGATCCTCCGTTGCGCTTTTGTCTGCTTGCTGGCGCTGCTCCTTCCAACGATAACCTGCAATCAAAACAAACAACAATGCATACACGCTACTTTTCTACTTGAGGGTTAGAAATTAAGCATAAATTAACCCAACCATAGATAACTCATGCATTGGGATGGGAAAAGTATTCTTTTATTATTTGAAAAATGAATCAACTTACAATCAAAGTCGAGACCGACCACCGCTCCTTGATCCTGATCCTAGGCTCCTCCTCTTCTATCCTCCAACTGCTTTGCGTTAATTCTCCTTTGGCTTGAGGAAAGGCTAAAGGGTTGGGACAATGGATTCGTCAAATGCGCAGAGTTTCTTCGCTATATTCTTCCTCCTCCAAATGGTACCCCTACCCCTTCTTTTATAGGCTAGAAGGAGCTAGGGTTTTCGATGAACTCTCGGCCATGCATGGCCGGGAGTTTCAGTTAACTGACCCATATCTTTTTGTTCCGTTGGCAACTTTCCTATTTTTGTGCTTTGTTAGGTACACACGGGCTGTAGTGGGCCTGCCAGCGTGCACATGCGTGCAATAATGGGTTAGGGCGCGTGGGCCTTGACCCAAGAGGATTTTCAAAGAGGTTGTTCAAAAAATGTTTTGGCAATGAAGGGATATGAGTTGGCCTGATGCCAGGTAAGCATGTGTGGTGAAATTTAGGGTTATAACAGATGCCCCCTAATGTGTGAGGTCAGAAGAGAATCTGATGGACGAAATACATTACCAATCATTTACCAATCGTTTACCAATCTGTACTGATGTGCTGAATGAGTGAGCCCAAGGATCAAGAACCAGGAGGTGTCGTCTGCAAAACAATAAATGTCTCACCGAGGTGGGCATACCCATTCTTGGGATAAAATAGAACCATGGCTACCAATCAAATACATTGTAGATCCATGTCAAATAACTATAAAGAGTAGCCATGAATAATACACAGTGGAGCTACATCTCAAAATCAGAAAGATATATATATAGAGTATCCATCTCCTAGAAGTTGATTCGGCCTAATGGTTGTACTTCAGAGCTCGAGCAACAACTTCAAAATCTTCTAAAACTCGGGTAGGAGTGTAATATGAGTGTACGACTGCACTACCCAGAGGTCTTCGACGATGCGTCGGTTATGGACTTGATAATCTTGATGATCGGACTGAAGGCTTCAGTGATTTCGAACAAGGACTTGATTGGTCGTTCAGGATGGCCGGGTATGCGGACAAGAGACATATTGCAGAGGGGCCGACTCAGGCTTAGTGATAAACTTCCCTTGGATAATAGCATGACAAGTGATAAGACTCAGGCAACATATATATTAATCATAAGTCTACAAAGCAGGAGGCAACGCAAACTCTCCATATGTTTGGAAGAGTAACCAAACGGTGGAGGACACAACTCTATATAGCGAGAATAAGCTTCCTAAGGTTGTACTACATCCCATAGTCTAATGATCAAATAGATAGATGTGCTTTATCCAAGGGAGACTCATTATGCTGCCAATAAAGAAAATACTTTTCCCATCCTCTTTTTGGGGTATATTTGATTTTTTTGTTCTTTTTGATAATTTTTGAAAAAGAATAAAGGAATATTACGTTACAATGGAGGAACGAGTACTGCAAACATACAAGCTCAAGGCACAAGGAAAAGACTGATGTTCTGGTAAGATGATACTCGCGAAAAAATCCTCCGGCGGCCAAAGGTGTTAAGACGCAGAAGCAAACTGTCACAAGGCTGATGGATAAGGTATGCAAATGCGGTTGATAGAACACACAATGGTAACGTCCTTCGATGTAAGTTTAACGAGCCCAAAGAAGGTAAGCTCGATGTTTTTTCATATTTAGAGAGTCTAAAAAGGCATAAAAGGAGACTCCAATGGGGTACCTTTTTCGACAATAGTCTAGTCGGTTCGAAAAAGGGATAAAATAGCACCGATTAGACGTCAATTCAAAACCATTTTAATGAGTGTGACAAGGACAATATCACTCGGCCATTTTTTCATTTTTAAGGAATCTGAAAAAAGATTAACTATGGACTCTGTTAGGGATATTCTTCTGGACCAATTTAACAAGTGTGAAAGAATAAGGTCACTCGACGACATTTTCAATTTTAGGGAGTCTGAAAAGAGCTTAACTATGGACTCCGTGGGGGTTTATTTTTCATAAATTTAGTCCCTCAGGCCCGAAAAAGGAATAAAATTATACCCAATAATACTCTTCTAAAGAATGGGAATTCGATAGAGTATACCTTTGTTCGTACAGTTGAATTTCTGGACCGAAAAAGGGGTAAACTACCGCCGGACAGACATGACTTCAAATTTCAGTTTAATGAGCGTGAAAGGTCACAAGATCGCTCGACAAGCTTTTCATTTTTAGAGGGTATGAAAAGGGCTTAAAAGGAGACCCATGATTGTTTGGGAGTCCTGAGGGTAAGATAAAGAGTGAAAAAAGACTCATGCAAATGAGGCTCAAACTCATATTTAGGAAAGACTATACGGACTCCCAAGCCTACAGTGTTTTGAGAAATGGCATGGACACCATAATGCAACCAGGACCTACCTAGGGAATCCATGTTTTGGTAGGCTCTACCACCAAGTCGCGACACTTCTAGAGAAGATATGAAGGTTCCGTGTCACAACCTGATGGGATCGATCCTATAGCATAAGAAAAAGGCAACTAGATGCAAAAGTTGGGGTGATATCCTACCCTATATGCTCAAGTTGATTTTTTGAAAAAATAATTTTTTTATGGACCGTCAATATTTTTTCTAAAATAAAAAAAAATTGTTCCAATAACTGATCAAATCCCTCCCATATAACTCCTGGATCACTCTAAATGGTTTTTTGTATAAAGAAATTGATAAGGGGGGCCAAAAAAGTGACAAAAAGAGGCCAAAAAATCTATAAATAGAAGCTGGTAGCTCATTATCACCATTGCTGATTTGGAAATTGACTCTGGAGCCAAAAGACCCCCTTTGCCAAAGATCATGATTCTGGGAGCTACAGTGGATGAAACGGACTTCTACTTGGACCAAGTAAGTACAAAATCCCTTATCTAGCTATTCAATAATTCAATTTAAGCATTTAAGTTATTTTGTGGGTGGGCGTCAACCTTAAAAAGGTCGGCCCTAGGTACACGCGTGCAGAGAAAAGCTTGCACGCATGTACACGCGACTGTCACCTCGACAGACCGCGTGTACCCCCCCCCTATTGTTGGAAAATCCAATGAAAAGAAGTATTGACCCTCCTTTACCTTGTTGTGTTGGCAGGATGTATGTCTGGTGGAGGGAAAGGGAGCATGAGGCAATCAATGAGTTAGTTGCTGCAGATCCAAATGTTGTGGCCGTGTTGATGCAGTGCGGTTTGCTCAAATTCTTTTATGTCTGTTTATGCATGCAAAACCAAGGCTACTAAATGCCTTGATTGATTACTGACACCCTGATGTAGAGGCGTTCATGCTAGAGAGTAAATCCTTGGTGCCCACCACCGAGGACATTTACTTTCTGACTGGCCTCTCAAGGAGAGGGGAGCCAGTCAATTTCCAGACTTTTCCTGCGGGGTCGAGAAAGATCTCGGAGTTGGTAGCTGAGTATTGTGAGGCTGGGAATGATCGTAGAGTTTCCCAGGTACCTATTAGCAAGATTACAAACTTGGCACTCTAGACTATCTTGTTTCTTATTGGGCGGATTACCGGTTCAGCAGCCGTGCATTAGGCTTCGCGCGCACAGATGAACTGTGCTATCTAGTGCATGAATGCACAAATTTTTGATTGGAGCACTACACTGTTGGAGTGTATGAAGAGGCAATTGACAGATTGTCGACAATGGACATAGAGGAACTTCAGGTTTGGGACTATTTTGTGTTCGTTCTTTTTCGAGAGAGTTCCGTGCTTTAGTCCTCGGGTTTTAGTACGAGGACATCTGGCCTCTTTCCCTGCAGTGTGTAGATGGCCAATGTTACTTCTGCGACAGGGTGGTGGAAGGACCGTTGAGTCCTTCGACGATGACTTTTTGCTTGGATGTCACGACAGATCCCTTCTATCGAGGACTACCCATATGTAGGGATAGACTTTTCTAGAGATCCAGAGATACCCGTGCCTCCAGGTGAGGAGCGAGGGGAGATGGGTAAGTCTCCACCTTTGTAGTTTTTTTTTGTTTGCATATGTAATTTTTATGTCTTTTTGTTATATATATTATTTTTTTGTATGCCAGAGTATTTGATGAGTAAACGTTTATTGCATGCAGATGTGGGACCCATGCGACCTGCCGACTATGCACGGAACAGTTGTCGCCCATGGCTGCCACCGCTGGGGGAGCAAAATTAGTAGGGAACCTCCCAGCAGGAAAGACCGAGAGGGTCCTTAGGCGAATTGAGTGGAACTTTATTGCGCTCACTCGCACAGTCCCGATGGCAGAGATAGAGGACCTGCCGCCATCCATGCAGACTCATGTTGTGGGGGAACCTCGGACATGGGTCCAATTGTTTAGGCGTTTAGCCCACGCTGTAGATGATTATAACAGGGCCCATAGGCCCTGAACAGACTTTTAGACTTTTTATGTGCCACAAGCACCTTGTTGTATATATTTTTTGAGGGCATAAGCCCAGTGACTCGTTACTGTTCCCATTTTTGAGGCGCTTGTGTCCCTCTATGAACTCTGAGGATTTTATGATGTTTATATATGGTTTTTTATCTTTTTTATGTCTTATGGATTCTGTGTGAAAAAATGTATTTACATGTTTATGTCCATGATCTTTTATATGTGGGCAAGATGCCAATCTAAAATTTGATTAGCTAGAGTATCTGTGATTTGGTTTAATCTCCTAGGAACATAAAAATATGTAATATAATCAAAGTTGCGTTCTAAGAGACGTACCCTAAGGAATCGTCGGTGTAAAATTGGATCATGAACCCGGTATATTTTGTTTATCTACGACACAACCAGTTGAGCATCTAGATAGACCCGGAGATGAGAGATACCCAATGACAATGTGTCATGAAGCAACTCAATAAATGCACTATACTTGACAACATTATTTGTGGTGTCACCTAAGCATATCCCTATAGAAGATAACAACTGAACCTGTGGTGTAAAGATTACCCAAGCTGCGGAGGCAAGCCTTCGCGTGTGTCGACTAGCACCGTCCGCATACCCCACAAACACCTCGGACTCACTTGACATCTGCCATTTTGATGAAAGATAACATCAATAACATGTCCATAACACTTTTTAAAAGAAATGTAAAAAATTAATAGTACAAAGACTATACATATGTTACAAAAAGTTACCCACGGTGACTTGTCTATGAGTAATACTTCTTGAGGTAGAGCCCATTCCTAGGCTCCGCCAAAGCATTCCCTTCAAAATCAACCAAATTATAAGCACCCTTTTTTAATACTTCTTTGATAATGAAGGGTCCGAACCACATGGGTTTAAACTTTCTTGCCCCCAGGGGGTCCTTGTCTTGGTCATAGACCAGGACAAGGTCGCCCTTAGAAAAAATATGAGGATGAACGGACCTATCATATTGACACTTGACCTTATGTTTATGAACCTTGTTGGCCAGGGCCGCATCACGACGCTGCTCATCAAGCTGCTCAAGGTGTACTAACTGCTCTTCAAGTGGAGAAGTATCTGGCAATAACTGTATTGCCAATTTCAGAGATGGGATTTGACATTCGATGGGCAAGACTACCTCGAGCTCGTAAATGAGTTGGAAAGGTGAGAAACCGGTTGTAGTCTTAACTGATGTTTGGTAAGCCCATAATGCCGAGTATAACATCAAATGCCAGTTTGACTTGGCTGAGTTGATAGTGCGTTGTAGAATCATCTTAAGAGTTTTGTTTATAGCTTCCACCCGCCCATTGGCTTGGGGGTAGTAAGGTGATGAATGTTCCTGCCGTAACCCAAGCTTTGATGTTAATTCAGACATCATTTGGTTCTAAAAGTGACTGCCATGATCAGTGACAATATCTCTCGGGACGCCGAACCATGCTATAATCTGGTTGAATAAGAAGAGAGCTGCAGTCTCTCCATCATCTTTAAACGTTGGCATAGCTTCGACCCACTTAGTGAAGTAGTCGACAACTACGATGATATAGCGGTGCCCCCTTTCTGATGGGGGGTTGCATGTAGTGTAATCAATCCCCCACTTAGTGAAGGGACCAACTGTGATGACAGGAAACATAGGAGCGGGATGTGCCCTCATCTTCCATGAGAAGACTTGGCACGGATGACACTTCTTGACCGACTCAATACAATATTTGATAAGTGTGGGCCAGAAGTAACCTGCTCGTAAATGTTTTTGGACTGTTTCCAACCCAGATAAGTGACCTCCACAAGCTCCCGTATGACAATCGTTGAGCACTATGATGGCCTCCTCATGAGTGAGACATCGATGAAAGATGCAGTCTACACCTCTCCGATACAATGTATCATTGAGTATGAGATAATTCTTAGCCTGATGGCGTATCCGCCGATGCTCGTCATGAGAAGCTGAGGTGGGGCACTTCAAAGTCTAGAGATAGATAAGTATATCTCTGTACCAGGGGTCTGAAGATTCAATCAAAAACATATCCCCCCGGATAGGCGATTCTTCAGGCACAACATCACCTGACTCAACCGGAAGTTTCAAAATAAGTTCTGCGAAGACCAATGACTTCTTGGACTTTGCTGAAACGAAGTCTAAGTCAAATTCTTGGAGGATGACCATCCATCTACTGATTTTTCTACCTATAACTCATCGTGTCAACATGTACTGGAATGGATTCATGACAACAAAGACTGTGGTCTTGCGAAACAGAACATAGTGACAGAACCGTTGAACAACATGAACTGCTGCCAACGCAAGTTTTTCGAGATGGGAATAATTAAGTTCCAGTCCTACGAGGCCTCGGCTCAGGTAATAGATCATGTATTCTGAAAATGAATCATCTTCCTGAACTAAAACCATGCCTATAGTTGACTCTGCGACAACCAGATATAATAAGAAATCTTTGTTATAATTAGGTGGATGTAGCAGAGGTGCGGTTGTGAGGGCGTGTTTTAATGCGTCGAAAGAGTGTTGAGCGACCTCATCCCAGAAAAAAGGAACGTCTTTCTTTAGCAAATGCATAAATCCCTTGTTGATTTCGACATAGTTGGCATTGAAGCGTCGTAAGAAGTTCGCCTTGCCTTTTAGACTCTGAAGTTGTAAGATTGTGCGTGGGGGGGGCAACTGGATTATTGCCTCCACCTTAAGAGGATCGACCATGATCCCTGTTGTTGATACGATGAAACCTAACAAACGTCCTGACATTACGCAGAAGCTGCACTTGTTGGGATTCAAGCGAATCCTGAAGTAGCGACAACGTTCGAAGATTAGTCTGAGGTGTGTAGGATGATCCTTTTCGCTTGTGAGAATGTGATGCTAAATCATCTAGATAGGCCTCGACTATATGTTTGAGGTCATGAAACGAAAAAGACATGTCCCCCTGGAATGTGGCTCCAACATTTTTAAGGCCAAAAGGCATCTTACGATAGGCGAATGTACCCCACAGACAAATGAATGCCGTTTTGTGTTGGTCTTCAGGTTTGATTTGGATTTGATTATATCCCGAAAAACCATCCATGAACGAAAAGGATTCACAACCGACACATTCATCAATGATTTGGTCAATGAATGGTGTTGGAATTTTTTTTTTGGGACATGCCTTGTTCAAATCACGGAAATCAGTACATACACGAATTGTGCATTGTTTTTTATTGACCGGCACGGGGTTTGACACCCATTGAGTCAAATGGATAGGGTAAATGAACCCTGCCTTTAGCAATTTCTCAACCTCAATATTGATGGCTGCTGCTTTCTTAGGATTGACTGGACGAATTTTTTGTCGAACAGGCTTAGCATCAGGATACATTGTGATTTCATGTTCAACTATTTTTGGATCGATACCCGAAATTTCCTCATAAGACCAGGCAAAAACGTCACATAATTCTTTGAAAAGATCCGTGTAAATTTGAATCTCTTCGGGGGAGAAATCCGCTTCGACGAAGACATTCTCCATGATTCCAGGGTTTTGGGAGATGTTGATAGGTGTAGTTTCAATGATAGTCGCCATATTTCCCTCAGCATAAATTTCCTGTGTAGCTAAGAGATTACTAGGACATGGCTAATCTCCCGTCATGGTGATAGTGAATTCTCCTGCCTCGATTCGGCTTAACGCTGGGAGGAAGTATGATCTGTGATGAATATCTTCCCAAGGTTTGTTCGAACTAGTCATTGCTTCGATTACTGCTTCGTCAGAAGGCAAGACTAAGTCTAACAAATCGATGTTGGAGAGAGAACCCTGAGCCCAGATAGGCTCTAGAGGTGGATCTAACTCTTGTGCGGGAGTCGGAGCAGGGTTAGCTAAAGTTTGCTAAACTAAAGAGTACACTACTTCAGCGACCAACAAGGGCATGGACATGTCAGAGTGCCCTGTCTCATCCATCGTGGTTGATGGGGAAGGAAGAATCCAAGGATCCTCAAAGTAAGTCGTGCGGAATGACAAAACTTGAAAAATATCAACCTTGTGGTGATTATATATAAACTTGACATCGTCATGAGGAGGTGGGTAATCGAAGGTACCCATCAAGGATGGGCACAAACCAACTCCTACGTTAACGACACCGGATTGAGGATTATCAATCATGGGAACTGTGGATACCCCCAAAGATGGGTCAGGTCTAGAGAAGGACAATTGATCGATGGTCACTATCCGACCTTCATGTGGAAACAACAAGACTCAGAAAACTATAGCAACCACAACTTGCATATCATAAGTCCAACTCCAACCTAACAAGAGGTTATAGTCAAGGGGAGCATCGACTACCTCTATCTTGACGCACACAGTCTTCCCTCCTAACTGCATAGGGAAAGAAGGAACGATTCCATGTGGTTGGAAAGAACGACCATTGAAAGCAGTGAGGAGAGTAGGTGAAGGAGACAAAGTGGGATGACCAATGGCCTTCCAACATGCTAATGACATAATGCATGTTGAGGTGCCCTCATTGACCACCATGCGGAAGATATTTCATGTAAAAGTTTTCGTGGGATGAGCCACTACTATCTAAAACACTACGTGGTAAGGCAGATGAGGTTTTTAGTCGGTTGTATCTAACATGATGGTACCCGGGTTACAAGTCTCAGTAGAGCCTAAAGCAGTTAACAAGGCTTTCCTCTGAGTAGGGTAGCTTTGGAGGACCTCCAAAGCGGACATCGCATAAGAGGTTTGTGATAAATCTTCCACCACAGAGTAATTCTGGGCGGCCCTTGCATTTGGGTTGTGAGAAGCTTTCTTAAATGCACCCTTTTGAATGTGTGTCATTGTTTCTCCCAACGTCCTCTCGATATATAGAGGAAGAGATGGAAGTTCAACTTCTTTACCCTTCTCATAGGTGCTTGGTTTACTATAGTCGTGTGCTCTAGTCATTATTAAAGCATCACCCCTAACCATATATACATTCGTGGATGAGGGATTGTTTAGAGGAGGGCAGGTTTCTTGACTGCCCACTTCTACACTTGTAGAGGCTTGAGTTGAATTTTTCCCATGCTGAAAGGGATTAGTCAACACAGCTTGTTGTTGCTGTGTGACAAACTTTTGGGCCTCTGCAAGTCGAGGACAAATATGGGTCGGGTGGTCTTTCACACAAAATTTTCATGGATACCTCGCCTTCCGTTTTTCCATGGTGTCCCCGCCAGCATTATCAGTGGGTTTTTTATCCCCCTTCCCCTTCTTTCGTTGTTTTTTCTTCCCTTCAAGCTACTGGGTGGCCTTTGGGTTAGTCAACTGCACAGAGTGTACTTCCGATGTTTGGGTAGGAGGAGAAGCCAAAGTAGTAGTCTGGCTGGCCACTGAGTGTTTTATAGGTAATTGTTGCAATTGTTTTGTCAATTTCTCAGCGGGCTTGGTTTGTGCTGAACCAACAATACCATTGGCATGTGGTCCAGCTCTCTGTCTAGTTTTATCTAGTATCGATCATGGTGCATCCGATAGGATGTTGTAAAATAAACCAAACTAAGAATAGATGAGCTCAAACTGTTGAGCCCTCATGATGGCATCTTCTTCAGAGAAAACCCCAGAAGTTGCGACATCTTTGGATAATTGTGGGACCAGAGACTTAAGGAACCACTCAAGCAGGAATGCTGGTGGGACTGGTACTTTAATTAGACTCTTCCGGCATCTCCACTCTCGGATATGATCAGAGATATGGTCCGCTATTGTCTGTTCAAAATTAGCAAGCAGCTCTGTGCCAACGTCGTATCTCACAGGTAAATGGAAATGGTTAAGGAAGGCCATCGCCAGTTTTCCAAAAGAAGAGTATCTTGAGTGATTGAGCTCGAAGTACCATTTTGCGGCACTCCCGATAAGAGTGCATTGAAACAATCGCAGTTGTACAGAGTCATCTTTCAATGAGTTAGATGAACACCAAAGATGGAAGGTAGTCACATGATCACCTGGATCTTCGTTAGGCTTGGCCTCGAACTTTGGAATTTCTGAAGGCAACTTCGTTGGCATAGGAGGCCAAGGTGGATCGTGACAAATAGGATCATTTAACAACCTTGTCAAATCTGGAAAGTGTAACGTCGCCATGAATGGTAGTTTGGGTTGCTGTTGATAACCTAGGAAAAAGGGTCCTGGAGTTTGACTGGCACCAGGTTGCCAGGAAAAGGTTGGCTGCTAGCCCGGACTTTGGTAGAAACAATGGCCCTGACCAGTGTAAGGATTTTGCATCTGTGGAGACATCATTGGCTGATTCCCCATAAAGGAAATCGGATGTTGGGCATGCATCGTATTTGAAGGACTTTGGGAAGGATTACCCCATGCTGGTCCTGATGGGAGAGGCATAGAAGTCTGTCCAGGGTTCCATTGACTGTGGAAGGAATTAACCCAGAACGACGTTCCAGAGGAGGGAACGAATCCTTTTCTTGAGTTCCAAGGTCCTGCTATATGTGCCCCCGGCATAGGAATAGTACCTTGTGCTGGAGTAGACTGTCCAAAAATGGGAGTGCCCCCAGATGGGAAAGAAGTGGATGCAAAGTTGTTGTTACCAAATGTCCCATTCCAAACAAACGGAGACAAACCTACCGGCATATTGTGCATAGGTGTTCCTTGAATCCTGGCTCCAAATAAACTAGTGTGTGCAGGCTGCCCGGCGGACTGCTGATGTGGACCACCAAGCGAAGGGGACGAAGGAGGGATATGACCTCCGGCGTAAGGAAAAGCGTTAAAGGGATAGGAGTGCCCCCAAGTTGACCTTGCAAAGGAGCATTAGAGCTCCCTGCTCCTAGAACCAAGGTCTGTAAAGTGGAGTAAGTGAGTGCATGACTTGTACCCGAACTAGGCATACCGTATGAGAACGGAGGGCCTATCGCACTAGGTGCGAGGGGGGTTGTGGCCGCCGCCATAGATAGGGCCGGTCCACTGTGCGACGTAGTTACAGCCAAGACCATGGTGGCTCGGACTAACGACAGTAAGTTAGGAGATGATTCTCTTGTGGTAGCAACTGAGATGGGAATGGAAGAATTCCCAAAAGAAGTAACAACGTTTGTTTCCATAGCTGTGTGAGGCACTGACAGGCGTTCATAAAATTGGATTGGTACAATAAATTGTGGCCAAGTATTAGTGGTTGGGGTTTCAATCGAGCCAATATTAGCGGTTGATTCCTCTAGGATTTGTTCAGGCACAATGGTTTGTAACCCGGTCGCTTCAAAAGACCCTTTTTGGTCTAGCTTCTGCCTCAATGGTGGCGGGGGTGGCTCCAGTATAACCGGCGGCAGGCCCAGAAGCCTTCGTGACCAATGGAGCTCGAGATCCTCCACTGTGTGAGAAGATACAAGACACGCTAAGGTATTCTACACATTCAAACAGTAACACACACTAAAAAAGAAGCCCCTAAGAGATAAGACAAGTAATCACTAAACTATTTTGAAGAATAGTTACAACAACCAACACTAGAGCAACTTACCGGTGCAAGTGCAACTTGAACACGAAAGCACCCTCCGGGTATACTCTGCAAATCATCGCTCGATGTCTGTCCTACATACTGTGGTATACCCCCATAGTCACCTGTGTATGTCCCTAAAAAGATTGGCAACTAGGTTGCCAGCACGCGAACAGTCACCAGGCGGGTACAGTCGAAATTTGGGTAGACCACAATGAGCAGGGTATCAAGCCCGAAACTTGTCAAGGGTATTGAGAACAAATGGTTCATAAGACAAATGAGGACCTCGAACGGATTCGAGACCCATGAAGCCTCGTGACAAATGCAAATGACGGAATCCCAAAACAAGCCCTCGATATGTGTTCTCCACTACGATTGGTCCAGCTTTGGAGGGGTCATCTCCGCTACCTTTCCGCACGCGACCTTGTGTTTATCCCCTATGTTAGAGGGGGGTCCTGGATAACTTCTACAAAACTGGACTTCTACACTCCCTATCACAGACTCCAATGTTTGGTTTTGAATGGCCTTGGAGAGTTTCCTCTCCAACCTAATCTAAAGCCCTAGTCCCGAACTAGTTTGTGAACCCTACAAACAAAAAGTCTAATAGATTTTAAATTAGAATTTCTTTTATGGGCTTTCTTATGTCAAGGGGAATGAAGGTGAAACTGATGGTGTGTAGAGACGAAAGCAAAAACGAATGAAAAAAAAAAATGCTGGAAACAAAAGACTTTTACTAAATGCAAAATTCAACAACTTTTCACAAAGAAAGATTTCTTTTTCTTTTTGATTTTTCTAAGATTTTATGCAGCAAACACAAAGGAATTTCGCTTGACTACGAGCTAATTATGCTCTAAATGCACTGCAAAAACTTATGAACAAAAAGACTTCTCCCTAGCTAATGATGCAGAAAACACACTCTTTCAACAAAGAAGAAAATGAAAACAAGATTTTTTTTAATTTTTTTTATTTAAGTGCTAAAAAAGAAACAAAGGGAAAATGCCGAAAAGCACAAAACCAAGAAAGACAAATTCTATATTAAAGAACAAACCGCAAAGAATCAGAATAAAGGCACACAATGGCAATAAAGAAAACAAAGACTCTTAAGCTTGCCTAAAAACCATAATTTTTTTTTTTATATTTTCTGTTCAACTATCAACTAAGAAAAAGTAGGCTAAGGGTAAGATGACCTAACCTACTGACTGTTCAACCCTAGACTCAAACACCTGAGAGAAATACTTCTTATCAAAGGAGGGGATGACTACCCCACCTTGAACAAAAACTAGCCTGTCAAGCACGCTACTGTTACTAAAACAGCACGCGTGCACACGCGTGCTGAGCTGAAACAGGCAGCGTGTACACGCGGTCTGACCTTGTACAGGCCACGTGTATGTATAAATTATAAGACAAAGATAAAAAATAGGCAGTCTAGACCAGGAAGAGGCCTCTGGTATTGACAATCAGGGTCCCTTGAAGGCTTGAATGATTTTTCTAACAGAAAAGAAAAAATAATTGCAAGGAATAACAAGACACAAAAGATAAACTGATACAGGACCATGAACTAGAAAGACTCAAACAGGATTCCAGAAAACCCCCTGAGAATGTATAATTCTGACAGGGAAGAGGAGGACTGCCTCTTAAAGTTCTCTAAACTCCTACACGCTACTGAAACCTCTACAGCTAGCGTTCACACACGGGCTGTAAGAGGTTAGGGTGCGCATACACATGTGCAGGCCTTCTGTAGGCCGCATGTACCTCTGTGTGTCCCAATAATTACCATCAAGCAACAATCAAGGAAAAACTGGTATAAAGAACCAGGATCCCTGCTAGCTCAGACCTAACAAAAAATAGACAGACAAAGAAAGACATAAAATCTAATCTTTTAAACTACCCACAAACTCGACTAAATCCGGAAACCCTAAAGAGTATCTTCCCCAGTATGGTCGCCAAATCTGTTATTGGGAAAAATACCCTACGAACTAGCAAACTAGGGTCAGACTTGCATGCAGATTTTGACCGTAAAGAAGTTACTTTTTAACCTACCACCCAAAACTTAAACCCCTCTTTCACAATACATGCATGGAAAGGAACTACTAACCTTGTTACTGACATTTGGTGTAGATCCTCCGTTGTGCTTTTGTCCGCTTGCTGACGCTGCTCCTTCCAATGATAACCTGCAATCAAAACAAACAACAATGCATACACACTACTTTTCTACTTGAGGGTTAGAAATTAAGCATAAATTAACCAAACCATAGATAACTCATGCATTGGGACGGGAAAAGTATTCTTTTATTAATTGAAAAATGAATCAACTTACAATCAAAGTCGAGACTAGCCACCGCTCCTTGATCCTGATCCTGGGCTCCTCCTCTTCTGTCCTCCAACTACTTTGCATTAATTCTCCTTTGGCTTGAGGAAAGGCTAAAGGTTTGGGACAATGGATTCGACAAATGGGTAGAGTTTCTTCGCTATATTCTTCCTCCTCCAAATGGTACCCCTACCCCTTCTTTTATAGGCTAGAAGGAGCTAGGGTTTTGGACGAACTCTCGGCCATGCATGGCTAGGAGTTTCAGTTAACTGACCCATAGCTTTTTGTTCCGTCGGCAAATTTCCTATTTTTGTTCTTTGTTAGGTACACGCGGGCTGTAGTGGGCCTACCAACGTGTACACGTGTGCAGTAATGGGTTAGGGCGCGTGGGCCTTGACCCAAGAAGATTTTCAAAGAGGTTGTTCAACAAATGTTTTGGCAATGAAGGGATATGAGTTGGCCTGATGCTAGGTAAGCATGTGTGGTGTAATTTAGGGTTATAACACTTTCCAACTAGCTATCATGCGCCTAAAATGAAGATCATATGCAAAAGTTATGACCTTGGGAAGTTGATGTACTAACTTACCCAAACGAGGCCCAAATGACTTTTGGTGCTTCATCTCCTAGGGTTAGGTTTTTGGATGTCTAGGGTTTTTGACATTCTTTTTTATTGTAAAAATTCCTTCAGAGCGTCATTGTAATCATCTTCTTTCAAATGAGCTCAGTTGTCACATCTCTTCTCAGAGATAACCCACCACCATTCTAGCAAGCTTGTTTTTCACTGCATTTTATAGTTTTAACTTATTTCCTTATTGAATAGAAAACCAATTTTATTGTATCTCTGTTATTCTGTGTTAAGAATATTTTAATAATTTGTATTCATTTCGTTCTGCTCATAAAATCTAGATCAGTGGTATCAAAGCAGTCTTCTCCTTGTCATCTTAATGCATGTCCCCAACGAGGTCAGAGTACAAAGAATTGGGTCTCGAGCTTGTTTCTCTTGAGGACAAAATCTCTCGCATGCCCAAACAACCTCTCATGGAAGGAGAAAAGAAAGATGAAGGGACAAGAGATCCTTTCAAATTTTTTCTTGAGGAATCCCTCATGCAAGAGAGGAAAGAGATGATGGATAGTTTCGTGCAAATCCTTCAGTGGCTACCAATAGGCGATGCATCTTCCTTGAGCGGAGGCATCGCCCCCTTCAAGGTACAAATCAACTTCGATATTCCTATATTTGAAGGTCAAATAGACGCATATGTTGTAGAAAAGTGGTTGAATCTACTAGAAGGGTATGTTTTTGTCCATAACTTTTCAAATAGAGAAACAATTATTTTTGCGCTCCTCAAAGTTGTTCCCCATGTCAAATATTGGTGGGAAAATTTCTGTGAGCAAAAGGAAACAGAGGAAATATCATTATTTACAGTCGTGGCTACCTGGGAATCCTTCAGCGATGTTTTTAAGGAATAATACTACCCTGTTGGAAGTTATGACGACTTGTATACCAAATGGATGACACTGCAGCAAGAAAGAGACCAAGCAGTGTCAGATTTCACAAATATCTTCCATACCCTGTGCACCAAGATGGGTATAAAATATTCAGAGTGACATCTGGTGCTCAAGTATCACAATGCTCTGCATAGATACATCTAGACTTAAATGGAATTTCTGGACATCTCGTCCTTGGGTGCGACCTATCGATATGCCGTCAAAATCAAGAAGAAGCTCAAACAAAAGACGCGACAATTTGGGCCTGGGAACCCCTCGCAACAAAAACTAGGAAAAGTCGGCCCCGACCTATAGAACAAAGGATAGAGAAAATATGGACTGTATCAGGACAACCAATCCAATCTGCAAGAAAATAAGTACACCAGAAAGACAAAGAAGGATACCGAGAAGTGGTGTGACTTCCATAAGATTCCTTGGCATAACACTGCTGATTGCCTCTCAAAGCAGTTGGTGGTGGTCGAAGTGAAAGCCTTTGAATCAGATGCAATTTCTGACTCTGATTCAAAACCAGAAAGGGGAAGATGGATCATTAACATGGAACCTAGTGCCACCGCTGCTATCACGAAGCTCCAGCCTGGTGAACCAGATGAGCCAAAAGAAGGCGAGTACCTTTTCCATTCGCAGATGTGGGTAAAAGGAACCCCATTGCACTTCATCATTGATAGCGGTAGCCATAAGAACCTCATCTCAGTAGAGGTCGCCAAGCGGCTGGCCTTGCCAACAATGCCATGCCCTCATCCCTACACTATTGGATGGCTCCACCAAGAAATATATCTCCGCGTCAGCCAACAGTGTCGATTTTCATACAACATCAAGCCCTTCAAAGACGAGGTATTGTGTGATGTTTCTCCTCTCGAAGTTTGTAATTTAATTTTGGGCCAACCTTATTTATGGAAATGTCATGTTGTATATGAGTCTAGACCTCATATTTTTATTATTAATTTGAATAGGAAATTGTATAGGATACCTAAGGCAGTGCCTCTTAGTGTTATTTCCTTGATCTCTCCCAACCAATGCAGGAAGGTCATCTCTCATATCAGGAAATTTGTCTTCTTCATGATTCACGCTTAGAGTAAGCGAAATATCATAGCCATATCCAGGGCCTCTGTAGATGATCTCTCCACACAACAAAATCAAGTGGATAAGGTCATGGAAGAATACTAAGATATCTTCTCCTCTCCTACAAGGGTACCTCTGCACTGCCAGGTCAAGCATCCCATTGATCTGACCCCAGGCGCATCGCTACCCAATGGGTCGGTCTATTGTCACTCTCTATTAGAAAATGAGGAGATCAAGAGGGAGAGCTAAGAACTGCTCCACAAGGGGCACAAACATCCCATCTCATTGCCTTGTGGGAGCCTAATTGTACTGGTGCAGAAGAAAGAAGGGACCTGGTGACTATGCATTGATTATTGAGCCCTGAATAAAATCATAGTCTGGAACCGGTACCCTATTCCCCAAATAGACGACCTCCTTGATCAGCTCATGGGGGACAAATACTTCAGTTAGATTGATCTGAAGTCTGTCTACCACCAGGTCCCAATAGAACATACAGATGTATGAAAGACTGCCTTCAAGTCAAAAGAAGGTCTTTTTGAATGGTTTGTCATGCCCTTTGGTTTGAAAAATGCTCCAACAACCTTTATGAGGATGATGGATGATATACTACAAGCTTTCACCAGTACTTTTGTAGTGGTGTATCTAGATGACATCCTCATCTACAATAAGACTTGGGAGGAACACTTGCAGCATATTCAACAAGTTTTGCACATCCTGCGACAACACAAACTATATGCAAACTTGGAAAAATGATCCTTCAACATGGACATGGTTCATTACTTAGGCTACATCATTGATCAACATGGTGTGAATGTGGATCCAACCAAGATACAGGTCATCTATGACTAGCTAGCCCCAACCACACTAACTGAGCTTCAAAGCTTCTTGGGCCTCGCCAATTTCTATTGCAGGCTTGTGTTGGGATTCTCTCATATTGCATGGGCCCCTAGCCAAGTAACCAGGGGTGGTGGTAAGGAAAAATTTGTGTGGGGCATGTCTAAAAAAAAATCCTTCGATGACTTGAATCAGCGTTTGTGCTCATCCCCAATACTTTCATTATCGGACATGCAACATCCCTTTGAGACTGAGACATATTCTTCAGACTATGTTGTGGGAATCGTTCTTACTCAACGTGGCCACCCTATGGTGTATCATAGTGAGACACTATCATATGTTGTTCGTAATTACCCTACTTATGAAAAAGGAATGTAATCCATTGTGAAAGCCTTCCACCAGTGGAGACATTACATTCTAGGGAAGGAGAAATTCATCCACACTGATCACAAGCCACTACAGTTCATGCAGACCTAAGGCAAATTGAAAAATGACCTCCATCATAAGTGGTCCACATACTTACAACAATTCCACCTCAACATCAAGTATAAAATAGGAAGTACCAACCAAGTTGTTGATTGCCTCAGCTGACCTCCAGTTGTGACACTCACCACGGTGCTATACTCTTGTGGCCATGATACCTCCAGATGGCCCCACCTTTATGAGACAAACCCTGACTTCTCCACCACCTACTAAATGTTGGGAGAAAACTCAGTGGTCGCTAATTTCCATCTTCAGTATGGGTTGTTGTGCCATCTGGGCCATATCTGTGTTCTATCGAGCGAGTGTGAGAAGATTATTTGGGAAGCTCACTATAGTCGGGTGGCAGGACACTTTGGCGTAAAAAAGACAATGGCAGTGCTACAAAAACATTTCTACTGGCCAAAACTTTGACAGGATGTCGAAAAGTATACCAGGTGATGCACTGCCTGCCCTATTGCCAAATCAACCACTAAGAAACAGGGTTTATACACCCCTCTTCCTACTCCTGAAAATATGTGGGAATCCATCTCAATAGACTACATTTTAAGCCTCCCATCCAACAAGAGGGGTAATGACTGTGTTTTTGTGGTTGTTGATCACTTTTTCAAGATGATGATTCTGGCCACTTGCAAGAAGAACATCACTATAGAGGCCACTACCAAGCTCTTCTTTGAATGCGTTCGGGTACACTTTGGGATCCCACAAACCATTTTCTCATATCGAGATAGTCGGTTCCTCATCACATTCTGGTCGAGCCTCTGGTCACTGCTGGATATGAAGCTCACCAAATCCACTACCTTCCACCCCTAGACAAATGGCCAAACTGAGGTCATCAATTGGATGATCATACATATCCTGCGCATGTACAATTACAAGCACCCCCGCACATGGGATGAGAGTCTTCCCTATGTCCAACATAGCTACAACTGATCCCTGCATAGTTCAACTAGCCACAACCCCTTTTAGGTGGGGTTGGGATTCCAACCATTGGGCCCCATGGATGTTGCACTACCCCTGGTGAACACCTCGACTGAATCATCTCCTGCTCCACCAGAAGATGACAAAGCCACTCGGTTCATTGAGTGGATCCATCACATCCACCAACAGGTTTAGGATATTTTACAGAAATCCAATGCTAAGTACAAGAAATGCCATGATCAACACCGGGTGCCATATAAGTTTTAGGTGAGTGACAAAGTTTGGTTTTCCTTGCAGAAATAATTCCTTACAGGACCCCATCGAAACCTCCAACCACTCTGGTATGGGACATACACCATTTCCAAGGCTATGGGTGACAATGATTTTGCGCTCAACATTCCCCCTTTCCTTGGCCTGCACCTAGTCTTCAATGTGGCTTTCCTTCTATTATCAATATAATCATCTCTGTGTGAAATCCAGTTTCATGACTTAGAAAGACTCTAAAATAATGTAGAGGCATGATAAACTGGAGAACAGGGGCATATCTAGTAGAAGAAGGATAATTCTATCAGAAATATAGAGTTGATGTACCCGATGGGCCCCAGATTGCAAACACCGCAGATCAATGGTCAGGGATCATTTCAGGTGGAGAACTAGCACGAAAGTTAATTCTTGAAACCGGGCCGAAAATAAAACTGTGGTTTTGGCTCGGGACCATGTGGTGCCACAAGGTGCATTTCAGGGCAATAAGCAGTCTACCCCAAACCTCTTTGCCTCATCCCCGAAATTGGGAAAGTGTATATAAAGGGGTGGACCCTTTTCATTATTTTATATTTTTTCAAATCACTGGAACGTTGGAAATTGGCATAACCACTCCATTCGAACTAAAGCTCAACAGTGCACAAAAATCACGCGTTTTTCGCTCATTCGCAGGTATTTTTCATCGTCGCCATGGACCCTGTCATTATATCTGTAGCAGAGAAATATCCCATGTCGAATGAAGAATCCCTAATTGACATAGATTCAGATGTGTTCGACACAAAAATAACCATCTCACCCATCTCCGTGTCCAGAGCTAATCTGTCAGATAACATAGGGAAACATGTACCTTTTCTCAAAGTAGTCTAGGCCTCCATAGTCCCTTACGTCATCAAGGTTGCATTCCCTTTCCCAGAATTCATAGGTTGGTGCACAAAGAAATACTCACAGGAAGATAAAGTTGTCTTAAATAAACTAGGGTCTGATGTTCTGTGTAGAGTAGATAGCTTTTCAATTCGACATGCCCTCGGCATACTAGAGTCCCCCTATATAGTGTCTGAACCATTTGAAGAGGAAAATATAATCATGGTTTACCGGGAATGTCCCTCCGAAGTCAAAAACCTATTTTTGCAGACAATTGTCAAACCTGGGCATTTTTTTGAGAGTCTGTCCTTGCCAATGAATGTAAATGTCATGGTTATTGAAATCCAGTGGGTATGTTCCATATTGAGTCAAATTTTAGGCCTGGACAATGAAAAATATGTGGTCGAGGTCATGTGAGGTTTTCTGTTAGCATTTTTTTAGTCAGAGTCCAGTCAGTCAGTTTGCATCATCTTTGATAAATTCATAGTTGATAATGTACAAAGACAACTAGTGAATTTCCAGTCACTGAGGCACTTCAGGTTTTACACATACTTGTTGAAGATGTTCCTGGAGACAAACAAGAAATAATTCCCTAAAGAAACATTCATCTCAACCAAATACAAAAGAATCACAATGCTCATTTTTATCAATAAGATCATGTCCAGAGTTTACAACCTAATCTTCAACACCAGCTTGCCAAGAGTCCTAGAGGACATGAAAAGTTATTTGCAGCCAAATAGAAAAACCATAGTGGGAGATTTGGTGTTGTTCATGCATTCTACAATAATTTGGGTATATGGTTATCAAGAGGCCCCTTACCTTTTGCCTATTTTTCTGACACCCAGATTCTTTTCCCTAGAGTTCATCAGGAAAAGAATCATCTTAGAGACAAAACATTTCCTAAAATTGCACAAAGCATCCAACCTCAAATTTCCTTTCATCATAGGACCCTTTGTTGTAAAAACTAGATCTTGATTATCTCAGATCTAGGCCAAACTCAAGGAGTTTGGATTTTCATAGCTACAAGGGAGAATATATGATCCACATTAGGTCATATCTAAAAGAATATTGGTGAAAAAACATTCCCCTTATGAACATGAATATGTTGAAGGTTTTGACAAATTGGAAAATTTGGAAACTTGTGTGTATATGGAAGCCATCTTCCAGCCTGCTCAAACACAAGAAGTGGGGAAAACCATACAACAGACTCAGACACAACAGAATTCTTAGAAGCGTATACTCAAAGTTCTCAAAGTAAGTGTCTACACCAAGAGAAGCATTTTAGAGGCCCTAGGCATTAGCGATCAATAGGATGTCCCTAAAAAGATGAAGATCACACAATCCCCATAGATAGTGTATCTGGAGGAAGAGGAGCCTAAAGAGAAAGTAAGTATGGATATGGTGAAGAGTGGCACCAGAAATGAAGAAGCTGGTAAAGGAAGCATGCCCCAAGGTGAAATCAACTCACAAGATTTCAACATAAAGAAACACATCTTTGATAAGGAACCTGGAGCAACCTATCAATCGAAAGAAGATATACTGAGAAAGGAAACTTGGCCATGACTGAAATAAGAGAGTTGATCCATGAGGTAGGGATAAAGTGTTAGAGGTTAAGCTGCATTATGACAACATCAATGCTCCAGACAAGGTGAAATTCCATAGGAACATCGGTGACATGCTATATTCAGATTACTTGGGTATGATCTTGAAGAATTCAAAACCGTCAACTCATGCACTTAAGTTGGAGGGGCAGTTGAGATAATTGAAATCATCCAACAGAGCTTGGTAGACTCAACTGAAGAGATTAGAATCTGAAGGCCCTCAGGGAGTGAAGGCATCCTTAGAAGAGAAAGACATGTTTATTCAAATCTTGAAGAAAAAACTAAAAATGTTTGCCACAAAGAATCCACAAACTGCAAAATTGGTTGCTCTAGAACAGGATAAGGAGACATTTTGACAAGAAACATTGAATTACAAGGCCAAGGTATTACAACTAGAGAAATAAAAGGAAAATTGGTCACATGGACAAACAAAAGTACCAAATATGGCTACAGATGTACCTTCTACTACAGAAATTGGGCCAAGCACTAAAGGACTTATCCAGGCTATGTCACAGGTTAGCCTGAAGGTAGGAGAAATCAAAATCCTTAAGGGAGATATAGAAAAGTTGGAGCAAGAAATGAAAACAAAGAATCATAAGATGGCCCAGTTCCAGAAGGAGAATCAAGCCTTGCAGGAAAGAGTAGACAAGTTGAAGATAAGGTTGAAAGGAAAAGGATTATTGCAGGGAGCCAAACACGTCATATGGGATTCTATTGTTGCTGAAGCTACCAAGTTTAGGGTGTACCTGAATTTCATCAATGAAAAAGATAGCATGGCCATCACAACCAGAAGCAGGTGCAACATTGTGAATGAGACACTGGCAAAGAAACGCTCAAAGTGGGCCCAAAATGCTATAAATTTGTTGAATTCAATCCCCACCGTTGAACTTCAAACCATTGCGGTCAAAGATAAGTCTACGTTGATCATTTGGGCTAGGAGGGTCATTTCCAAGCATAACCTTCTTAAATCAGTCCAAACCAAGGCCATACGGATGGAGCAGAGTATATAGGAATTCAAAGATCTATTTGAAGAGTTGTTCATCAAAGGCCTCCCACCATTTTGGGATGGCAAAGGAAAATTGTATGATCAGGAGGAATATAACTCTCACCTCGCCCAATGCAAAATGGATCACTCCAAGTTTGAAATCCTGGAGGAAAACTTGAAAGGAAAAAACCCGGTGGAGTATTTGTCCATAGATAAGATCTTGAATCAGTTCAATATAGTGAATATCGAGCTGCCAACCATGACATATGCCTCTTGCATTGACCTGGAGATACTAATCAAGGAAATGATGGACTACGAGATCCCTTCTGACTTGCAGTGGAAGGAGATAGTGCGGCTGGGAAAGACAAAGTGCAATTTTCTGGGAACCAGTAAATAATGCCCAGGTGTCATCAAAATGGTTGATCTGGTAGAGGACCAAAACATGACAGATGGAGAAGATAGAAGCTGGAGAAGAATCGACCATTGGTTCGTGAAATGTTTTTTTTACAATCATTGTAATTGGCTCCCATACTGAAACTGTCAAATGTAATTATTGTATTCAATTTTAGAAGTTGAAACGTTTCAATTCAGCTATTGTAATCAATTTCTAATTGAAAGGAAATCGAATTGTATAAATGATAGAATTTATGAATGTATTAATGTTGGCAGAAGTGCAAGGGCACCTTTTAGTTGTTCTGAACTCAATTGTAATTTTTTGGAGCTGAATTGAATACATTTGAAGAATCTTTGAAATCTCTATGAAAAGATTCTATTGGTGGTGATATGAGTTTTGTCTCCTCTCCTTGTATGTATTTCCCGTGTTATTTAATTCCATTTGCATTTTATTCTGTTTAAATTGGATAGTTAAAATATTAGAATTCATATTGTGATGCTCTCGGCTTAATCAATTTAAATTGTGTAATTTTCATCTTAACTAATTCATAATTCATTTCAGTAATGCTCTGATGCAATTACTTGTTTTCTCTTTCTTCTTACACTCCGCATAAACAAAATTTACAACTCAGATTCATTGCCTCATTTAGCATTTATCCTATGGAGAGTTCTACCGACCAGTCATTGTTTTCATTCACTTTCATAATTTCGACTCCATATCCCTAAGTGTCCCTCCCCTTCCTTGTCAGCAACTTTATAAAAAAACCTCCAAAACAAACTAAATCTAGCCATTGATTGCTAAAGAAACATATAGTGACATGATAGACCCCTCTATGAGATGAGAAGGCTAGTACCCAACTCTAAAGTTGGTTGAAACAATTACCTCTGTCGTTTGTTTATCAGCCGAACAAATTTACAGAGTGCTACCACCTTCGACCATATTTCCAACCATTATTGGACACCTCAGAGATATCAGAGCAATTGACACCAATAGAGCTCACGCCTGACTACATGAAACATGCATCCAATGATCATATTGTGGATACACAGATCAAGGGAACCCAACAACAAAGGATATATTTTTATCGAGTTGTCAAAGTAGGGCAACTCCTGCACCAAGGCAAGTGGCTCACTCGGGGCCAAATTCAACAAAAATTTCCTCATATGATGGGTGAAATCAATGCAATGGAGACCATTGATTCTTAAGGGGGAGGATTGATTCAGATGGATTTAGGTGACCTCCCACCTATTCCAACTGGTTCAATTTGGCAGTTTTCCAGTTTGGCGGGTTGTTTCCTAGTTTTTTGGTCCCTGACTTGCGGGGCCATTTTGAGGTCCTAAACAATGTTTTTAGGGCTCTTCATGGTCAAAAGTGTATTTCTTGGATATATCTTTCCAATGGGATATCGTGCGCCTAAAACAAAAATCATATGCAAAAGTTACAACCTCGGGAAGTTGATGTACTAACTTACCCAAATGGGGCCCACATGACTTTTGGTGCTTCATCTCCTAGGGTTAGGTTTTTGGATGTCTAGGGTTTTTGCAAATTTTTTTTATTGTAAAAAGGCCTTCAGATCCTCATTGTAATCATATTCTTGTGAATGAGTGCAGTCATCACATCTCTTCTCAGAGATAAGCCGCCACCATTCCAACAAGCTTGTTTTCCACTGCATTTTACAGTTTCAGCTTATTTCCTTATTGAATAGAAAACCAATTTTACTGTATCTCTGTTATTTTGTGCTAAGCATATTTTAATAATCTATATTCATTTCGTTCTGCTCATAAAATCTAGGTCAACCTGCTCTGAGAAATGATAAGGAGCAGACTGCCCTTATACCACTGATCCAAATTATTTTGAGAACGACATGAAGAAAAAAATATAACAGAGATACAAAAAGGAAATACATAGAGATATTGCAAGAAACACAAAAATATAGTGAAACCCAACTTCTATAAATGAATAAGAGAGAAAAACATTGTAGAACACAAACTGACAGAATGCGGTAGCTTATCTCTGAAAAGAAAGAGATGTTGGTTGTGCTTCATTCACAACAATCTTTACATCACACTCCATTGCATGCTTAAAGGGAATCCTTTACCTCAATTATATATGAGAGAGTGAGAGGAGAACAATTCCCATGATTCATGTGGGATAAATTGGACCAAGTTTATAAAATTCCATAGGCATGTAAAACACTAAGACTTCCCTGGAGGTCACCCATCCTAGTACTATTCTAGCCTGAGTGTGCTTAACTACGGAGTTCTAATGGGATACGGTGCATTGACACTATGTTGTAGGCATGTACATAAGACCACTAGGAAATCATCAAATGATGTCTGTAATTAACAAATGAAGATGGCAATGAATTCCATTCCCCATCAAAAGGGTGAATATCATGGTTTATCAAAACCACGGGAACAAAATGGTGATTTAGTGGAAAAGGTGGATGGCCACTGGGATCCATCTGGATCAACAATGCAAATTAAAAAAAATAGGGATAACATCCATAAATACTGTCAATTACTAATATGGATAAGTTTCCTCGATCCTACTTTTTTCCCTTTCTTCTTTTTGACCTTAATCAACTCCCCTGGAGTCTAACTATAGAATATAATTTTTATTTCCAATATTTTAATGGAGAGGGACATTCTTATCAAAGTTAGTGTTTTTGTATTCATGAATTCACTTCATTCTTCTTAATGGGATTCATCGACACCTACCACCCTCAAGGGGAAATCCTCATATTAATTCTTCTTCTGTAACATTCAAGGGAATGTTTAATTCTTCCATTTGTACTTTTGGGATGGTATTTTTATCCTTCTTTACATATGTTGTTTGTCAATTTTATGCACTTTGTTCATATTCATCATCCAGGAACAACTTCTCACATGATTTCCAACCCTTTGGTTTGGGGTTGTGACATTTCCCCTCTTTTGGGTGAGCTTGCACGTAGAGACAATAATCCCAAATATGTCTTGTTTATTGATAGATTCAAGACTAAGAGTTGTATTCTTATAATTCAAAACCCGAGTCCATTTAAAATTTCCTTTTTGTAGAATAATCATGTCCGATAGACCTTGGTTGAGATAAATATCAACATAGATTGAGACATGTGTGAAAAGACCCAACTCAACTTGTTTAGGATCTATTTTTAAGTATCTACCTAAGGTATTCCCAATACCCTTAAAAATTGGTAACTATTAGAACTGTAGTGGCAGATTTAGGAGGTGGAATCAAATGGTTATTTTGGTGATAGTCATAGTGGTTGGGTCAAATTCTAGGAACCAGGGGGTAATGAAAAGGTATACTCTTCCCTAAAACTAGGGACCCTTCTCAAAATATTTCTAATAATCATCAAAGTTTGAAAAATAAACAATAAAGAACATTTTGGAGCAGATATATACCTTACATTGCTTTGTCTAGTTCAAATATATCCATCGATACATTTCTAATGTAGAAGGCTAGAAAGCATTGAAATGACAAATAATCCTAGAGAATTTATAAAATGAGAAAAAATTTGTGACCTCCAGCGATGGAACCACTTCATATTTATCCACTATATATGAACTAGGTATAGGAGGGTATGAATCAACTTATAAAGAAGAGGATTTGTATTTCAAAACATCCTTTCATGAAATAGACTTTGAAGAAGAAGACACTCCAATACCCATCACTTCTCTACTCAAGCATAGAACCAAAATAATATTCATGTCCTTGCATATGTTGTTTTCAAATGACATAGAGAGTTCATCAAGTTTTTAACCCCCAAAAAAGGTTACTGTTGATGCACAAGAATCCCCAACATCAAGTTTATGCTTGATATCTACCACAAAAATAGTGGAGTTCAACCACAAGATTAATATTTTCCCAAAGAGGAACGTAACCATAGTTTGAAATCTTTCTTTGATATCATAACTCTCTCGTAAGAAGGCCACCCTGGAAGAGTGATCGATAATAGAAATTTAATCAAACACTAGGCTTACAGACTCATCTTCAAACATTTTGTGCGTAAGCATAACATCACACACTTTGTGTGCATCCTTTAGTACCTTAGGAGCTAGGTTGAGGAACCAAAATAGTGATGGAATTTGTTGCAGAAAAAATATAGCCTTGCTCCTTTTCTTGTGTGGTATTTTTATGTTAAGCCTCGGCCAAAACCCCCATTTTCTAAGTAGTCATTGCATAGGGTTTAAACTTCAATAGTGCACCCTGATTCTTAATAAGGTTAATCTTTAGAGGCTTATTCTTAGTTTTAGTCTCATGGATCTCACAACATATTGAACCTCGACCTGGGTCATGACCCTCACCATATAGAATTTCACGATCTTGATATTTGGAAACTTGTAACCCTTATTTTGTGTGGTGTCAACCCGATCTCCCTTAAACTTTCTCCTTCACTTAAAAAAATTTAAATTATGTAGTATATTTTTATTTTCAAGAAAAAGAACATAGCTAGTAACAAATTGTTCAATCAACCCTTGATACTCCAACATATATTCACAACCCATACATAATTGAATGTCAATAAAATTTTTGGATGACTCTTCTTTGTATGTTAACACTTGGTAGAAAACATCCATTGATGATTGTAAATTAATTAAAATATAGACATCACAAAAAATATTAAATGTTAAGTAAGGAAAAGGAAAGGACTTAGAAAATTTGTGATCAACCCCTTTTTGCCTTGTCATCCTATCTTATGTGTTGAATAAGTCCCTTTTTTTGCAACAATAAAACAATTGAAAATTAGTATTTCATGAGATAATTTAATTATTTGATAACATACATTTGATGTAAGTTGTTGTTGGGATGGCTCCTCTCATGATTCAATTATTCTTAGTTTTTTTACCATCTCCTTGTACAATTTTTTGGACATCCCTTTCAACATGTTCCAAATATCATATGATTCAATGTCCTTGATTTTCTTAATCTCCCTGAAAAATGAAAAGAACAATAAAAAATCAATTAATATTTATATGAAAATTAATATAGTAGAAATTTTAATTGGTACCTTTTTGGACTAGTATATACATATTAATAAAAAAACTTTTGCAGCAATAATTCTTTCTAAATGATTATTTTTTGTTATTGTATGATTTTACTATTACAAGTCTCATAGGTTTCATTGACCATTTTACTATTACAAGTCTCATAGGTGAAACCTTGTCTTGATCAGAGCATCCTAAATTGTTTGAAAGAGATTGGATTACCACCATCAAATCCAATTCTACAACAAGGTTGTTGTATCCAAGCCCTTGGGTTGCATGCACTCCCTTGACTAAACTCTCCAGTTCCACTACATTGTTGGTGTTATTTATAAACTTGAAAACATAAATCCCTAGGATTGATCCATCATTATTATTGAAGACCCTTATTGCACCTATCGGTCCTGGGTTTCCTTTCACTTCAAGTTCAGCTTGATGAAACATTTTGGAGGCCTTTTCCATACATCCAATGATATCATTAGGTTTATGGGGATTTTCCTCAAATGTACTAGATATCATTTTTTGAGGTTACATTAAGTGAAGATGAGTTTCTCCACTCCCTACAAGTTCATTTCCTCCTCCAACCACTAGAAAGAGTTGATGGATTCTCGAATTCCTATCTGAGTGTTATGCCATACATCCACCATGCTTCTTTTCTTGAATATTCTTTGATTGTGTTCTTTCCAAAATTCCTATAATAGGAATCCTAGAAACACATTCCAAAATCTATTTACAATTGGATTGATGAAAGGTGGCTTTCGCCACTTCTCTAGAGTCTATAGGATGTTACCTTTGATGCGATTAGATTTTCTGAAAATGACTGCCCCTCTATCCCATAGTGTTGATACTTCGATGCACCCATTGAAGACATGTTCAGTTGTTTCTTCCACTTGTTTACAAAGGAAGAATATCAAGAGCCTGCCAAACCCTCTTTTGATAATCCTATCCCATATGAGGTTCATTTTCCATGCTAAAAGCTAGAGAGAAGTGGAGACTTTGGGATAGAGCTAAGTATTTGTTACAAAATATTTCCCCTGTGGAGAGGTGAAATATCCCTTGGATATATAGACTCCTATTGACCAAGAAAAAACAACAAACAAATGGACACTATTATTCCTTTAAATCTATTCTTAATGTCTATGGATAGAAAATATAGAAGAAATAATTGTGACTTACTCCTTTTCTAACGATTGTCCTCGCTATTCTTGTCCTCGTTATTCTTCAATCTTTTTTCTTGTTGTCAAAGTCATGATTAAGAATAAGAGAGTCTGCAAGGAACATAAAAATACCTTCTACTTCTACAATATATCATTAGACAAGAAAACAATTATCTATATAGAGATACATGTGCAAACAACAATATGAAGAAAATACGCCAAGTTATATTAATGAAAACATGGGAACTTACAACCTTGTTGTGCTAGCATTCCTCCCAGCTTCCAATCCAGTCCTTGAATGCACTCTAAATATGTTTCTCTCAAGATCATAAGTATCATATACACACTTTATCCTACCCCCATTTCACCTTGGAATTCCCTCATTATATAGGATTTGGAGGCTTAACCACCATGGAGGAAATCACTCACTAGATTCACTACATTGGGATCTCCAAGATGTTTAGGGAGAAAATATATCTCAAGATCGATCAAATTAGGATATTGGTTTGAGAAAATATCTCAACCATCCATGATCTTCTCAACTTCTCCTTGAGATTAGGAAACTAAATGTGAGGTGGATTCTCACACTAAATTAATTACCTTTTTTCAATAAAAATGAATAATACACGTGAACATAGTATTTTGACCTTAATATGATAAATGTATCCTTCACATTGACTAGGGATTGTGACAAATGTTCTTTCATGGTGTCCAGGTTGTGACACTCAATAAAGTTCACACGACACTTAGTAAGGTGGATATGACACTTGATAAAGTGCATATGACACTTAGTAAGGTGCATACGACACTTTACGACACTTGCAAAACTTAAGGTGTGTAATATATGTGACACCTAAGTGTGAAATTTTGATGTGTAGAAGATGCCCCCTAAAGTGTGAGGTTAGAAGAGAAGTTGATGGCCATAACACTTTACAAAAATATGTGCATCAAGGATTTGGAATAGGAAAGTCGGGTGGAAGCTGCAATCAAACATCACACATTAGACATATATCATCCTCAAGGTGGGCATACCCATACTCGCATAAAATTAATCAAAGCATGGCCGCTGACCAATACACTATGTGTTAGCACTGAGAGTCACCCTCAAACTGCAAGAGGATAAGCCCAGTACCCATCAAAAGTAAAATGCATTAAAATGGTTTGAGGAGGTGGACCAACAAGACTTTAAGAAAGGAAAAGATAACAAAGGTTATTGCAGATCAGTCTTAGACTGTTGGATAATTGAGTCATAAGTATCTTACTAATGAAGGCATTTAAACTGCCTATCAGAAAAATTATTTATGTGATGGTGAGAAGAAAGAAGACAGAATGTGTCTGAGTGATGAACCATGAAAGATGGGAAAGATGACAACAAATCCTCTACCGCCTCAGGAATCCATAGATTAGAGAAATGATACATCTAGAAAAGAAGAAAAACAACAAACATCTAACTGATGAACCATGAAATATGAGAAAGATGACAGTAGATCCTCTACCGCCTCAAGAATCCATAGATTAGAGAGATGCTACATCCAAACAAGAAGAAAAACAACAAGCGTTTGAGTGATGAACCATGAAAGATGGGCAAGATGACAACAGATCCTCTGCAGCCTCAGGAATCCATAGATCATAGAGATTACATCCAGACAAGAAGAAAAACAACAAGCGTCTGAGTGATGAACCATGAAAGATGGGCAAGATGATAGCAGATCCTCTATCACCTTAGGAATCCATAGATCAGAGAGATTACATCCATACAAGAAAAACAGAACAACATCTAAACTAAGAAGACAATATGATAAAAACAACTCAAAGGAATATTCAATAACATAATATTTACAATCCAAGCCCTCGGGCTTACAGAATGAAAAATACAGAGCCCTGGGCCTAAAAATTTCTCATCTTTCCAGCCTCTAAACCCCCCCCCCCATTTACATATCATTCATCTGATGTATTTATAGTAAAAAAAAAGGCATGTCTTGCTGCTAGGGCGCTTCTTCTCTAGTGTCGCGTGTCTTCTCTTGTCTGTCATGTTCCTTCTGTCAGAAGAAAACTCTAGTCAGTATGGGCCTGCAGGAAAAACTACCCTATGTGGTACCTCGGGCTAACAATATCCTATCTCCATGACTAGACCCTTCATGCTTTCTAATTACTGAGTGATTCGAGGTTTTAACCACCAGTATTTCTTTTATTAATTGAATCCTCAGGATCGGGACGAGGCCTAATGCCTAGGGGGATACCATGTGTTGTTCTCGGATTTAACATTATATAAGCATGTGATTACGGGGCCATCAAAGGTAGTTTGGATCCACACCACTTTTGAGCCCGCAATTCACCACCTTTCGCCACATAGCCCTTTCTCTATACCATGGTTTCAATTGCGGGACCACTAAATAATGTTATCATTCGAGCATGTTCCGTCCCCGCAACGAAGCATGGTCATCGATTTGGTCGCGATCTGGGAAAGCCCTTCTTTTTCTTCCACGCGTCGCTCTTGGATGGACCCTGCTTCCTGCTGCAAAGATCAATGGATCTGAATTACTTTGGGCCTTTTTCTTCTTCTTTCTCGTGCAATTCTCCGAAGTGCCAAATTCCTGAAGTGAGAGATTTGGTGATGCATTTCCTCTTGATTTGGACGATCAAGATTCACTTTCGGAGTTCGGGCTTCGGGCATTTTTCTTCTTCTTGCTCACCCAATCCTCCTAAGTGTTGAATACCTGAAGTGAGATATCTGGTGACGCGTGGCCTCTTGATTTGGACGATCGAGATTCACTTCGGGAGTTCAGGATTTTGGCCTTTTTCTTCTGCTTGCTCGTGCAATCCTCCAAAGTGTCGAATTCCTGAAGTGAGAGATACGATGATTCCTGGAATCTTGATTTGGACAACCATTCACTTCAGGACTTAGTGACTTCTGTCTAGTCGCTAATACTTGCGCAATTTTGACATGCCGAATACACGTGAGCCACTGATCTGAACTGTTCTTGGGATCTCCACCGTTGAAAATTGAACTCGACCACTGCTCCCTATGAGCTTCCAAGAACACGTATTTCCAGTGCCTTAGCTTTTGGGTTGTGGAGTCGAGCTCAAATACATTTTTCTGAAGAGAGCAGGCTGATATGTACACTATTCTACTTACAAAAAGAAAACAAACACATGTGCTCTTGATCCAAATGGATCTTGAAAGTCTCAAAAATCAAAGTTCTCAAATGTTCACTAAAACAACATGATCATGAAATGCTCATCGCAAGCTTTCTGGTGGCACAAATGGATCAAAAAATGAAGTGCGTATGCAAAAGTTATCGCAATCTAAAGTTTGGGTCAAACAGGTAAAAAAGTCAAACTAGTCAAAGGGTGACGTGGGAGTGGCAGAATTGGACATGTGGATTCTGTGGAAAAGACACGTGGCAGTGGAAACATGACATGTGGCAGGTGATGTGGTTGCATATTACTGGTTAAAATCAAAATCATGTGACAAATTAATTAAAACCATGTGACAATTATTTGCAATGTGTAAAGTTGTAAAGGCCGCGATTTGTCATATGCGCTCCAAGTGGGTTTGAAGTTAGGATATGGTTTATTTAAAACCATGTTTAACCCAAGATTGTATGCACAATATTTTCAATTCAATGACAAGAATTGGGGGTCGGTTGGGATTCGATCCCTGGACTAATTCTTTTATAAGAAAAATGTTTACCATTGTATTAAGTAAATTTTGGAGGCTTATTCTGGGCGCTATATTCAGTCTTTTTCAGTGCTATTAGTTGCATTGGATTTATGAGGTTGAACAAAACACAATGAGACTAGTATGAAATTTATTTGATGCATTTTTTATGTCCATTTTGAGCACTTGAAGAAATTAATGAGAAATCCCCCCCCATCGAGACAAAGGCCTGGAGATGTAGGCAACCTTGCCGAACTCCATTATCAAGCTTGGTCTTATGGTTTGTGGTTCCTTATGTTTGCTTTCTGATATGCATTTCTTATTATGGCTACTATGATATTTCATTAGTTTATGTTTCTTTCATCAATTCCTAATTGGTTAACGAACTCATGTTTTTAAAAAAAATCAACATAGTCTTTAAAATATCATTTCAGATCAAGTGGTATCAGAGCAGGTTGACAGTTGGTTTTTGAGTTTGCATGATTACCAGGGAAAAGATGAATCATGGTGAAGACGATTTTGTTGAAGAGAATCCTAAGATTGGATCTAGAAAGAGAACTTCTCAAAGTGAGAAGATGGCATCGGAAGAGGGACTTTCTCATATCGATATAGAGTTTCGAAAGACCTTCTTTGCCATGTCGAAGATGGTAAAGGTTTTATATGATGATTACCTGGAACTAAAGAGACTGATTCTAGGTGAATCTTCAAAAGCCAAAAATGAAGAAGGAGAGGATCCTCCTAAAACTCCTCCTTCACCTCCTTCTTCTCCATCAACTTCTTCTTCTTCAAGTACAAGTTCCAAATCCACAATAGAAAACATTCCCATAAACATAAACATGATATGCCTTTACTTAAGCTTGATGTGAAGTTTGAATTACCCATGTAAGATGGTGAAGTCAATGCAGAGAGGATTGATAACCGGGTCAGACATATGGAAGTTTATTGCAGTGTGCAACAAATCAAGAATGAGACAACTCAAATCAAATTGTCACCACTTTGACTTGCAGGCACAACACTCATCTGGTGGCAAAGCAAGTTGCAAATGACACATAACAAGTGGGTAATGTATTTCCATCATGGTAAGGTTTCGTTTCTGCACTTCGAAAATAATTTTATTCTTTGGGTTATAAAGAGAAGGCTTTAATTGAATGGAAAGGTATTAAACTAAGAAAGGGATAAACAATGCAAGAATACACATATGAATTTCGTAAGTTGGCATTAATGTTGGATATTCCATTACATACACAAGAAACTCTTATGAAGTATATAGGAGGTTTACCTCCACATATTCATAATACTGTATTTATGTTTGGACCTACTAATATTGATGAGGTTTATGCTCAAGCAACATTCATTGAGGTAGGGAAAACAGGATTTGGTGTATCATGGGAATTGTTTTTCAGAAAAGAGGACAAAAGGAAAGGGAATGACAAGAAAACAAATTCAATGACAAGAAGGGAAGAGAAGATCTCTTGCTAGAATTTCAAGAAAGAAGGGCATGATTATGACCATTGCTGGCAATTGCATCCCAAGAAGAGACTGAAGTGGTTCAAAGAGAGGAAAGGGAGGAAAACATATGCAACAACACAACTAATAGACTTGGGATCGGATTCGGGTGATGAGTCTAAAATCACAACAATTGGTTTGACAGGTAAAATTCTTGATGGATATGATTCTAGAAGTAAATTGTTTCACATAAGGGTCATAATGAAGGATACTAAGGCCGACACGTTGATAGATAGTGGATCTCAATATAACTTGATTTCAGAGGAAGTGGTTAAACAATTGGGATTAAACACTCAGATGCATCATAAACCTTACTCACTTAAATGGATAAGCAACAATCATAAATTTCACATCACAAAGAAATGCACTTTAAAGTTTGTGATTTCATCAAAATTTGTGGATGCGATAACGTGTGATGTGGTGCCACTAAATAAATGTGGAATGGTCTTAGGTAGTCCTTATTTGTATGATCGCAAAGCAATATTCTATAGGGAAAAAAATCAATATCACTTAATCAAAGAAGGCAATGAATATGTTGTACATGCTCATCACTTAAAAACAAATCAGTCTCTTCAAACAATGAAACAATTAAGGAAGGCAGCTTATGAAAGCAACACACCTATTATTGTGCCAAGTAAAGCAATTGATCTTAAGAATGAACATGAGATGGTTGTAGAATGGAAATTTAATCATACTTTGCTTCAAGATAAGCTAATGTTGTGCAAGTACTACAAACATATTAGCTCATTTGCAGTCATATTTCCGATGCTATCGCTGCTAATGTTTTCAACATGGATGGTAGTGGCTTCAGTAAGATGTAAAAGAGTACAAGTGGATAACAATACACTGTCAGTTGTCAAAGTTGTTTTGCAATTGATTATGATGAGACAGATGCACAAGACATAGTTTAAAGACAAAGAACAAGTGGGGTGACCTATTCCACACTTGATGACTGGTTAATACCCTTTTGGAAGACCAAAAGGTCTTAGTGGGGAGGTGTGATCCAAATGGATCTTGAAAGGATCAAAAATCAAAGTTCTCAAATGTTCAATAAAACAACATGATCATGAATTTCTCATCACAAGATTTTTTGTGGCACAAACAGATCGAAAAACGAAGTGCGTATGCAAAAGTTATCGCAATCTAAAGTTTCGATCAGACAGGTAAAAACATCAAACTAGTCAAAAGGTGACGTAGCAGTGGTAGAGTTAGACATGTGGAATTATATGGGCAGGACACATGGCAGGTGATGTGGTTACATATTACTAATTAAAATCAAAGTCATGTGGCAAATTAATTAAAACCATGTGACACTTATTTGATATAAGTTTGATGTGCGTGATATATTCCATATCAAATGCCATTACTTGATTTGTTGACATGGGTCGCACATAATGGTTGTTATTAAACTAGCATTCAAATCCCTTTAATAAAGGGTTGAATCACACCATATCTCAAAATTTATGCCATATAATATGGTTATTAAAAACCATATTGTATCATTCTAAGATTTATGCCATTTTAAAATATTCATATTAAAGTGGATTTAATAGGTATGGTCATATAAAAATGGGTCGAAGAATTTGTAAAATGGTTATTTTAACCATATTTAATATCCTTTACCATATAATATGGATATTTCAACCATATACTCACTAGTTTTCAAACGGTTATGCCAAGTGGATGGAAAAACATATTACAAGGCACTAAGATATGCGTTGTGTAAAGTTTTTAAGAGCCACAAATGTCATATGCCCTCCAAGTGGGTTTAAAGTTACGATATGGTCTCTCAACGGAGGATACAGAACCAACACCAAAGACGAAATTTTGGGGGCATGGGATTCCCTAATCCTGGCTCAGAAGATGAACATCGAAGTCTTGCTACTTCTTGGAGACTCCAAAGTCATTATCGACTGGATAAATGACAAGGCTGATCTCCGATCAGCAACTCTGGAATGCTGGAAAGAGAGAACCATCGAAGCCAACAGATTCTTCAAGAGCCTCATTTCCTCTCACATCTACAAAGAAGATAATGCCATTGCGGACCACTTATCAAAAGTGGCATTATCCCAGACTCTCGGTCTCATAACTTTCGCCCGATGGGAGGACGACAACGAGGGCCCCCCAACTCTACTCAAAATCTGATGTGGAAGACACTAGGTCACCGAGTCTCTGTTTTGTATCAGATTTTTGTGCTACCCGACGAAATCATGGATCAAATATATAATAGGAATATTAATTTGAAAGTTATGACAGGCTGCAAGCTGCTCACAACACACCTCCTGATGACATCTTGTATCAGAGCAAATTATGGAAGATTAATTTGGTTTTCTTTGACAGTCTGGGAGACACATACAACATACTACACAGGCCTATGTAGCTGGCATTTGATCGTTTCTTTGTAAAATCATTATATACTTTTGAATATAATAGAGAAACTTTTCCTGTGGAAAAAAAAGTTACGATATGGTTTATTTAAAACCATATTTAAAGATTTATTATTTAAAACCATATTTAAAGATTTATTATTTAAAACCATATTTAAAGATTTAACCCAAGATTGTATGCACAATATTTGCAATTCGATGCAAGAATTGGGGGTCTGTTGAGATTCCATCCCTGGACCAGCTCTTTTATAAGAAAAATGTCATATGCGCTTCAAAGTTAGGATATGGTTTATTTAAAACCATATTTAAAGATTTAACCCAAAGATTGTATGCACACTATTTGCAATTCAATGCCAAGAATTGGGGTCTATTGGGATTTGATCCCTGGACCATATCTTTTATAAGAAAAAGATTTACCATTGTACTATAGGTCAAATTATACCAAGTCATGTAGAATAGTTTTCTTTATGCAGAAAAAACCAACGAGCTAAGAAAACTTTGGAGGCTTATTCCAGGAGCTACACTCAATATTTTTTAGTGTCGTCAGTTGTATTGGATTTCTGAGGTCAAGAAGAACACAGTGAGACCAGCATGAAATCCATTTGATGAAATTTTTATGTACATTTTGATCATTTGAATAAATTAATGAGAAAGACTCCCCCATCGAGACAAAGGCCCGAAGACGTAGGCAAACTTGCTGAACTCTGTTATCAAGCTTGGTGTTATGGTTTGCGGCTCCTTATGTTTGCTTTATGATCTACATTTATTATTATGGTTGTTATGATATTTCATTAGTTTATGCTTCTTTCATCAATTCCTAATGGTTAATGAACTCATGTTTTTAAAAAACTCAACCATAGTCTTTAAAAGATCATTTCGGATCAGCTCCAGAAGTATCTTATTTGTGTACAATCCTAGACTAACTGATTTTTTACAATGTTCTAGGTGAAAGAAAAATTCCACCATAGCCACCTAGACTATTTGGTAATATAATTCCTCCTTTCACTACAAATTATCCACAAAAGATAAGGGAAGTATGACAATAGAATGAAAATATGTTTTGGAGAACTTATAGTACCCCCAAATGATGATAAGATGAATAATTTTGCAGGCTCCAATGCTCTTGGAGAACTCGACTCCATATATAACCCTACAGGGTCATAAAATTTATAATAAAGCACACTAAACTGGTAAGAAATTATCTCCATTACATCATTGCTTACCTATTGTTTGATGTTCTCAGTATGTACATGTGGGTAAGGATTGATGCAGGTTGGTTAATCCCAGGTGATATTTTCTCATTTACCAATGTTGAACATGAGATTAGCTGCACATTTATCTCTTCATTTTCTCCTTCATGGCCCTCCCAATGATCAAGTTCATAATTATCATACACAGGAACTATGCTACAAGGTTCCAAAGAAGCCATGAAAAAGCTCTGCTCTTCATCATCTTCACTAGGATATTCATAAAACATTGGTTGTTTTTGGTCAACATTTGAAACAACTTCTTGATCATAAGCAGGGCTGCCAAAAAAATCTGCCTCACGGACATGAATATCCTCTCCATTTTCTCCATAAGAGAAACAAACAACATCTGCCTTCAATTTTGAAAATCTAGGAAAAAACAGAGAGAAATATTCCCTAGTTCTTTTAACTAGCTTATCATCTATCTCAGCGTCACAGTCATGCGAAATATATACTGTAGAATATACTTTCTCTTCATCATCAGACTTTTCAAAAGAGAGATGTTGATATTCATGAACATTTAAAACAATAGATACATTTGATATGTTTCCAGACGTTTCTATGTTATTTCTATCATAATGAATATCATTCAACACCTCATGATCTTCATGGTAAATGTTTTCTTCTACAATAAATGCTTCATCACAAATCGGGATTTCATGACTAGAAGAATCTTTGTGGAGCAAAGAAAACTCATTACAACATCTCTCAAAAAGACATTCATCTAGAAAATATTCTTTACAAAATGAATTGAAAGTTGCATGAAATCCTATCAAAGAGATGATACTTGCAACTAGAAGAGATCTACAACAATCATGAGAAATCCTCTCTAATGAATACCTGAAGAGCTTTATCTGAACATCTTCATGCACAATACAAAGTTGATGAATAAAATCATGAAAATACAACAAGTGTTCAGCTGGTTTCTCCCACTCTTCTCCTTGAAATTTAGGAAGGCTACTTTCCCATTCATCTCTACTAGGTATTGGATTAGGGAAACAAACTATCTCTGAAAAATCGCAGAAAGAATACCTCTGAGGTAAAATCTTGTCCATTTCAAACCAGTGGAGTCGCCAATAGATTTTTGAACTATGGAGTTGCCATGGTGAAGGATGAGCAGTCAAAACAATGTGTCCAACTTTAGTTCACCATATAAAACTGGGTCTTTTCGTTGTCGTTCTCCCAGGGAATATATCTTCACTTCCATCCCCGACAATGGTGCCATGAATGTTAGCACTGAGAGTCACTGTCAGACTACAAGAGGATAAGCCCAATACCCATCAAAATTAAAATGTATTAAAATGGTTTGAGGAGGTGGACCAACAAGACTTTAAGAAAGGAAAAGATAACAAAGGTTATTGCAGATCAGTCCTAGACCATTGGGAAATGGATTCATAAGTATCCTGCTAATGAAGGCATTTAAACTGCCTATCAGACAAAAGATTTATGTGATGGTGAGAATAAAGAAGACAAAATCTGTCTAAGTGATGGACCATGAAATATGGGCAGGATGACAACAGATTCTCTACCGCCTCAAGAATCCATAGATCAGAGAGATGCTACATCCAGACAAGAAGAAAAACAAAAAGCGTTTGAGTGATGAACCATTAAATATGGGCAATATGACAACATATCCTCTATCACCTCAGGAATCCATAGATCAGAAAGATGCTACATCCAGACAAGAAGAAAAACAACAAGTGTTTGATTGATGAACCATGAAAGATGGGAAAGATGACAATATATCTTCTACCGCTTCAGGAATCCCTAGATCAGAGAGATTACATCCAAACAAGAAGAAAAACAACAAGCGTATGAGTGAACCATGAAAGATGGCAAGATGACAACAGATCCTCTACAGCCCCAGGAATCCATAGATCAGAGAGATTACATCCAAACAAGAAAAATAGAACAACATGTAAACTAAGAAGATAGTATGATAAAAACAACTCAAAGGAATATTTAATAACATAATATTTACAATCCAAGCCCTCATGCTTACAAACTGAAAAATACAGAGCCCTAGGCCTAAATATTTTTCGGCTTTCCAGCCTCTAAACCCCCCCCCCTTTACATATCATTCATCTAATGTATTTATAGTCAAAACAATAGACCTGTCTTATTGCTAGGGTGCTTCTTCTCTAGTTCTATGTTTATTCTCTTGTCTTTCATGTTCCTTTTTTTAGAAGGAAACTCTGGTCAGTATGGGTCTGCAGGAAAAACTACCCTCTGTGGTACCTCGGGCTGACAGTCTCTTGTCTCCATGGACAGACCCTCCTGTCTCCAGTCTTTATTTTATTAATTGAATCCTCAGGATTAGAATGAGGCTTAATGCCTAGGAGGATACCACATGTTGTTCTCATATTTGACATTATATAAGCACACGATTGCGGGGACGTCAAAGGTGGTTTGGATTCACACCTCTTTTGAGCCCGCAATTCACCACCTTCTACCATGTAGCCCTTTTTATATACCATGGTTTCAATTGCGGGACTGCTCAATAATTTTATCATTCGAGCATGCTCCATCCCCGCAATGAAGTGTGGCCAACGATCTGGTTGTGATCTATGATTTGGGAAAGCCCCGCTTCTTCTGCCACATGCCGCTCTTGGATGGACCCTGCTTCCTTCTCCAAAGATCAATGGATCTCAATTACTTTGGGCCTTTTTCTTCTGCTTTCCCACCTAATCCTCCAAAGTACCAATTTCCTGAAGTGAGAGATATGGTGATGTGTGTCCTCTTGATTTGGACGACCGAGATTCACTTCGGGAGTTTGAGCTTCAAGCCTTTTTCTTCTTCTTGCTCGTGCAATCCTCTAAAGTGCTGAATTCCTGAAGTGAGAGATCTGGTGATGCGTGGCCTCTTGATTTGGACGAATGAGATTCACTTCAAGATTTTGGGGTTCGGGCCTTTTTCTTCTTCTTTCTCGCACAATCCTCCGAAGTGCCAAATTCTTGAAATGAGAGACTTGGTGATGCATGGCCTCTTGATTTGGACGACTGAGATTCACTTCGGGACTTTGGGACTTCTGTCTAGTCTCTAATCCTTGCACAATTTTGACATGTCGAATACAAGTGAGCCGCTGATCCAAACTTCTCCTGGGATCTTCGTCGTTGAAAATTGAACACGACTGTTGCTTGTATTTCAGCCCAAAATAGACTGTTCTGAATGTTTTGCTTTATGCTCATTGATATTTCTTGTGCAAGCAAAATATTTGGACAACTTGCTGTGACCCTTGACAACTTCATGTGATAACACTATGGATCCATGAAATTAATGAGTAAGGATATGGCCACCAAATATACAATGTGGATCCATACCTCCATGAAATGATTAAGTCATATCCACAAAAGAATACACAATGGAGCTACGATATGATAAAAAAACATAGCCACAGACTCATACAAAGTGGATCTATGTGTCAACATATACATCAATGAGAATGCCAATATGGTGGTTATATTGTAGTATTCTACATATTCAAATGATCTCCATTGCAGCCTGGGTAAAACACATAACAGAGTGAACGCCCAACCCAGGGTCTTCATCGCGATCTCGAAATAGTATGAATGTAGCCATGTGAATAGATTACTTGATTTCGAACATGGTAGAAGCCACATGATTACCAATCATTAATGTATATTGTTAACAAGTGTGAGGGAAATCATCAATGATAATAATGACTCCCAAGGCACCCTAGTACATTCCAACAAATGTGAATAAATGAGTTGAAGTCAAAAGTCCATGGAATCATTTGATCAAAGGTTAATGGTGTAAACCTACTATCGAAGGTGAGGAAACCTTCTATTGAGGCATGGAGGCTCCAAGGTACTTACTGGTTTCTAAGTCTAATTCCTGGATAATGTGTTGAAGTTGATAGGAACAAACTCGTTGAAGAAGGGCCATGATGTATCCCCCATCATCGACACGAAACTGACACAGGAAATTCATGTAAGATGATAGATCAAATGAGTGTGGAATGACACGAGGATGAAAGATGGTAATACTGCAGAATGGTTGGCTTGAGGTGAAACTTCCCTTGAACATTTTGAGGCATGACAAGTGACTTTGCAACATTGACTCGACTGAGAGATAGAACAAAACATAGTGTGACGATCACCGAAGCATTCTTCAAGTGAGTTGAAGGAGTATGAGGACTCATGGAATTGGTATGACTCAGAGAAAAGCAAGTTATCCAACTGTAAGACAAGATGCAAACAAGTGTTAGACAAGTATATTATCCAATTGTAAGACGAGATGAAAACGTGTTTGAGACAATAATATTATCCAAATGTAATATGAGATGCAAACATGTGCCATGTTTAAGGGAGACAAAAAACAACTTCCATGATGATTTCCAAAAACTTGACCCACTTCCTTCAATTCCCCCCCCCCATGATTGGTGAGTACCTCTTTGTTTTTTAATGAGCTTGAGGAGGATAACATGTGCTCAATATAGATTATATTCAATGAGTCCCTCATCATATGTTTAACGAACCTAAAGAAGGAGGGGTTCGACCTTGTATGGGTCCTTCGATGCATGTTTTATGAGTCCAAAGAAGGAAAACTCGATGGTCTTTTCATGTGTAGAGAGTCTGAGAATATCTTAAAGACGACTCAAAGGGTGTTCTTTTTCGTAAATTTAGTCCTCCAAGCCTGAAAAAGTCTAAAACAATACAAGGGAGAACTCTTCTAGTCATGATTGACTAGAGTATACCTTTTTCGTAGTCAGTCTTATGAGGCCGAAAAAGGGGTAAACTACCACTCTAAAGATGACTCTTCATGGTTTAATGAGCTCGAGGAACGACGAAGTATGCTTGCAGTCTGCTTCACTTTTTAACGAGCTTGAATCAAAGAATGAAACTATGCTCATAATCCTTTGTTTCATTTTTTAATGATCTTAACACATAAATGGGAACTTTGCTCGAAGTCCTCTATTTCATTTTTTAACGAGCTTGACACAGAAATGGGAACATTGCTCGAAGTCGGTTTCATTTTTTAACGAGCTTGAAAATGATAACAAACTATGCTCAGAGTCCTATGTTTCATTTTTTAATGATCTTGACAAAAAAACAAGAACTTTGTTTGAGGACAGTTTCATTTTTTAACAAGCTTGAAAATGAGAACAAACTATGCTTGGTGTGATACCCATGAACAAGCCTCTTCCCAACATGATGTCCATAGGATGGTACGTTGATTGATACCTATTGGCTAATTTTTCCCAACATAATGTTCATAGTTTGGTACTTTTCCCCCAACATCATGATAATAAGTTGGTGGTTTAACTTCAATATGATGCCTAGAGATTGGAGACATGCCCCCCAAGCTTCATTTCATCCTCTGACTTCTCCTGGACACTTGCATAGGCTTCTGGCTACTAATAGGGATAGGTTCACTAGAGAGGGAGGAAGAAAGAGGATCAATTGAGACATGCAGAGGAAGGGAAGGTTTAGGTACCAGATCATGTGGAAGAATCAAATCAACATTTAAGAGATATAGCAACAGAATCGACTCGATTGGAGAGGGGTACATTTCATTTTTTAAGGAGATTGACATAGAAAATGAACTATGCTCAATGTAGGTTTCATTTTTACACAAGCTTGAAACAAATAAAAATATTCTTGGGGTGTCTATTTCATTTTTTAATGAGCTTGAAATATGAAAAGAACTATGCTTGTAATCCTCTATTTCATTTTTTTAACGAGCTTGACATAGAAACATGAACTTTTCTCAACACTCATTTCATTTATTAATGAGCTTGGAACCGAAAATAAAATTATGTTCAACACACTCTACCATGGCTTCCAAGAGATCTTCATCAGATGGAATAACAATACTCTGGAAGGAATACATGGTGAGGGACTTACTCGGATCAACATGGGGAAGAACAAACTCCAAGGTCCCTAACAAGGGTGTTACCATGTCAACATTCTAATTTAAATCCAAAGAAGATGAGCATACATTGAGAGGCTCCTTCTCATCAACAATTGAAAGCATGGGACATGTTGCCACATAATTAACCTGTGGCGGGGTGGATGCCACTTGCATATAAGGAATGTTCAGGGAAGTTGGATGGTTGGTTGTCATATGAGGGAAAATAAATGAAATTTGGTCAATGGTCACAATGTTTCCATTATGAGGGAAAGACATCATTCGAAAGAGTGTGGACAAAACAACTTTCACAACATAAACATAGTCCTGCCAGAGGAGAAAATTAAAGTCCAAAGGGCCTTGGACTATGATCACATCAATATGGAGAGTTTCCCCCCCAAGGTAACAGGTAACTAAGGAAGGATCCCTAAAGATTCACTGGATATTCTATTAAAATCCAACAGATTCTGAGTCACCGACACAAGCTGAGGGGAACCAAGAACTTGTCAAGTGTCCGAGGAAAAAATGCTAATAGAAGCACCTTCGTCTACAATAGAGTGACATATGTTTATATAGAAAACTTCCACAATGATTTGAAAGTGCATGTAGGAAGGAATATGAGGTGTCATCAGTCTATTCCAATCAAAGGAAATTACCTCATTACTTGGAGGGGTTT
>ML805329.1:98894-129772 GCA_009831015.1 Picea engelmannii
ATAGTGAATATCGAGCTGCCAACCATGACATATGCCTCTTGCATTGACCTGGAGATACTAATCAAGGAAATGATGGACTACGAGATCCCTTCTGACTTGCAGTGGAAGGAGATAGTGCGGCTGGGAAAGACAAAGTGCAATTTTCTGGGAACCAGTAAATAATGCCCAGGTGTCATCAAAATGGTTGATCTGGTAGAGGACCAAAACATGACAGATGGAGAAGATAGAAGCTGGAGAAGAATCGACCATTGGTTCGTGAAATGTTTTTTTTACAATCATTGTAATTGGCTCCCATACTGAAACTGTCAAATGTAATTATTGTATTCAATTTTAGAAGTTGAAACGTTTCAATTCAGCTATTGTAATCAATTTCTAATTGAAAGGAAATCGAATTGTATAAATGATAGAATTTATGAATGTATTAATGTTGGCAGAAGTGCAAGGGCACCTTTTAGTTGTTCTGAACTCAATTGTAATTTTTTGGAGCTGAATTGAATACATTTGAAGAATCTTTGAAATCTCTATGAAAAGATTCTATTGGTGGTGATATGAGTTTTGTCTCCTCTCCTTGTATGTATTTCCCGTGTTATTTAATTCCATTTGCATTTTATTCTGTTTAAATTGGATAGTTAAAATATTAGAATTCATATTGTGATGCTCTCGGCTTAATCAATTTAAATTGTGTAATTTTCATCTTAACTAATTCATAATTCATTTCAGTAATGCTCTGATGCAATTACTTGTTTTCTCTTTCTTCTTACACTCCGCATAAACAAAATTTACAACTCAGATTCATTGCCTCATTTAGCATTTATCCTATGGAGAGTTCTACCGACCAGTCATTGTTTTCATTCACTTTCATAATTTCGACTCCATATCCCTAAGTGTCCCTCCCCTTCCTTGTCAGCAACTTTATAAAAAAACCTCCAAAACAAACTAAATCTAGCCATTGATTGCTAAAGAAACATATAGTGACATGATAGACCCCTCTATGAGATGAGAAGGCTAGTACCCAACTCTAAAGTTGGTTGAAACAATTACCTCTGTCGTTTGTTTATCAGCCGAACAAATTTACAGAGTGCTACCACCTTCGACCATATTTCCAACCATTATTGGACACCTCAGAGATATCAGAGCAATTGACACCAATAGAGCTCACGCCTGACTACATGAAACATGCATCCAATGATCATATTGTGGATACACAGATCAAGGGAACCCAACAACAAAGGATATATTTTTATCGAGTTGTCAAAGTAGGGCAACTCCTGCACCAAGGCAAGTGGCTCACTCGGGGCCAAATTCAACAAAAATTTCCTCATATGATGGGTGAAATCAATGCAATGGAGACCATTGATTCTTAAGGGGGAGGATTGATTCAGATGGATTTAGGTGACCTCCCACCTATTCCAACTGGTTCAATTTGGCAGTTTTCCAGTTTGGCGGGTTGTTTCCTAGTTTTTTGGTCCCTGACTTGCGGGGCCATTTTGAGGTCCTAAACAATGTTTTTAGGGCTCTTCATGGTCAAAAGTGTATTTCTTGGATATATCTTTCCAATGGGATATCGTGCGCCTAAAACAAAAATCATATGCAAAAGTTACAACCTCGGGAAGTTGATGTACTAACTTACCCAAATGGGGCCCACATGACTTTTGGTGCTTCATCTCCTAGGGTTAGGTTTTTGGATGTCTAGGGTTTTTGCAAATTTTTTTTATTGTAAAAAGGCCTTCAGATCCTCATTGTAATCATATTCTTGTGAATGAGTGCAGTCATCACATCTCTTCTCAGAGATAAGCCGCCACCATTCCAACAAGCTTGTTTTCCACTGCATTTTACAGTTTCAGCTTATTTCCTTATTGAATAGAAAACCAATTTTACTGTATCTCTGTTATTTTGTGCTAAGCATATTTTAATAATCTATATTCATTTCGTTCTGCTCATAAAATCTAGGTCAACCTGCTCTGAGAAATGATAAGGAGCAGACTGCCCTTATACCACTGATCCAAATTATTTTGAGAACGACATGAAGAAAAAAATATAACAGAGATACAAAAAGGAAATACATAGAGATATTGCAAGAAACACAAAAATATAGTGAAACCCAACTTCTATAAATGAATAAGAGAGAAAAACATTGTAGAACACAAACTGACAGAATGCGGTAGCTTATCTCTGAAAAGAAAGAGATGTTGGTTGTGCTTCATTCACAACAATCTTTACATCACACTCCATTGCATGCTTAAAGGGAATCCTTTACCTCAATTATATATGAGAGAGTGAGAGGAGAACAATTCCCATGATTCATGTGGGATAAATTGGACCAAGTTTATAAAATTCCATAGGCATGTAAAACACTAAGACTTCCCTGGAGGTCACCCATCCTAGTACTATTCTAGCCTGAGTGTGCTTAACTACGGAGTTCTAATGGGATACGGTGCATTGACACTATGTTGTAGGCATGTACATAAGACCACTAGGAAATCATCAAATGATGTCTGTAATTAACAAATGAAGATGGCAATGAATTCCATTCCCCATCAAAAGGGTGAATATCATGGTTTATCAAAACCACGGGAACAAAATGGTGATTTAGTGGAAAAGGTGGATGGCCACTGGGATCCATCTGGATCAACAATGCAAATTAAAAAAAATAGGGATAACATCCATAAATACTGTCAATTACTAATATGGATAAGTTTCCTCGATCCTACTTTTTTCCCTTTCTTCTTTTTGACCTTAATCAACTCCCCTGGAGTCTAACTATAGAATATAATTTTTATTTCCAATATTTTAATGGAGAGGGACATTCTTATCAAAGTTAGTGTTTTTGTATTCATGAATTCACTTCATTCTTCTTAATGGGATTCATCGACACCTACCACCCTCAAGGGGAAATCCTCATATTAATTCTTCTTCTGTAACATTCAAGGGAATGTTTAATTCTTCCATTTGTACTTTTGGGATGGTATTTTTATCCTTCTTTACATATGTTGTTTGTCAATTTTATGCACTTTGTTCATATTCATCATCCAGGAACAACTTCTCACATGATTTCCAACCCTTTGGTTTGGGGTTGTGACATTTCCCCTCTTTTGGGTGAGCTTGCACGTAGAGACAATAATCCCAAATATGTCTTGTTTATTGATAGATTCAAGACTAAGAGTTGTATTCTTATAATTCAAAACCCGAGTCCATTTAAAATTTCCTTTTTGTAGAATAATCATGTCCGATAGACCTTGGTTGAGATAAATATCAACATAGATTGAGACATGTGTGAAAAGACCCAACTCAACTTGTTTAGGATCTATTTTTAAGTATCTACCTAAGGTATTCCCAATACCCTTAAAAATTGGTAACTATTAGAACTGTAGTGGCAGATTTAGGAGGTGGAATCAAATGGTTATTTTGGTGATAGTCATAGTGGTTGGGTCAAATTCTAGGAACCAGGGGGTAATGAAAAGGTATACTCTTCCCTAAAACTAGGGACCCTTCTCAAAATATTTCTAATAATCATCAAAGTTTGAAAAATAAACAATAAAGAACATTTTGGAGCAGATATATACCTTACATTGCTTTGTCTAGTTCAAATATATCCATCGATACATTTCTAATGTAGAAGGCTAGAAAGCATTGAAATGACAAATAATCCTAGAGAATTTATAAAATGAGAAAAAATTTGTGACCTCCAGCGATGGAACCACTTCATATTTATCCACTATATATGAACTAGGTATAGGAGGGTATGAATCAACTTATAAAGAAGAGGATTTGTATTTCAAAACATCCTTTCATGAAATAGACTTTGAAGAAGAAGACACTCCAATACCCATCACTTCTCTACTCAAGCATAGAACCAAAATAATATTCATGTCCTTGCATATGTTGTTTTCAAATGACATAGAGAGTTCATCAAGTTTTTAACCCCCAAAAAAGGTTACTGTTGATGCACAAGAATCCCCAACATCAAGTTTATGCTTGATATCTACCACAAAAATAGTGGAGTTCAACCACAAGATTAATATTTTCCCAAAGAGGAACGTAACCATAGTTTGAAATCTTTCTTTGATATCATAACTCTCTCGTAAGAAGGCCACCCTGGAAGAGTGATCGATAATAGAAATTTAATCAAACACTAGGCTTACAGACTCATCTTCAAACATTTTGTGCGTAAGCATAACATCACACACTTTGTGTGCATCCTTTAGTACCTTAGGAGCTAGGTTGAGGAACCAAAATAGTGATGGAATTTGTTGCAGAAAAAATATAGCCTTGCTCCTTTTCTTGTGTGGTATTTTTATGTTAAGCCTCGGCCAAAACCCCCATTTTCTAAGTAGTCATTGCATAGGGTTTAAACTTCAATAGTGCACCCTGATTCTTAATAAGGTTAATCTTTAGAGGCTTATTCTTAGTTTTAGTCTCATGGATCTCACAACATATTGAACCTCGACCTGGGTCATGACCCTCACCATATAGAATTTCACGATCTTGATATTTGGAAACTTGTAACCCTTATTTTGTGTGGTGTCAACCCGATCTCCCTTAAACTTTCTCCTTCACTTAAAAAAATTTAAATTATGTAGTATATTTTTATTTTCAAGAAAAAGAACATAGCTAGTAACAAATTGTTCAATCAACCCTTGATACTCCAACATATATTCACAACCCATACATAATTGAATGTCAATAAAATTTTTGGATGACTCTTCTTTGTATGTTAACACTTGGTAGAAAACATCCATTGATGATTGTAAATTAATTAAAATATAGACATCACAAAAAATATTAAATGTTAAGTAAGGAAAAGGAAAGGACTTAGAAAATTTGTGATCAACCCCTTTTTGCCTTGTCATCCTATCTTATGTGTTGAATAAGTCCCTTTTTTTGCAACAATAAAACAATTGAAAATTAGTATTTCATGAGATAATTTAATTATTTGATAACATACATTTGATGTAAGTTGTTGTTGGGATGGCTCCTCTCATGATTCAATTATTCTTAGTTTTTTTACCATCTCCTTGTACAATTTTTTGGACATCCCTTTCAACATGTTCCAAATATCATATGATTCAATGTCCTTGATTTTCTTAATCTCCCTGAAAAATGAAAAGAACAATAAAAAATCAATTAATATTTATATGAAAATTAATATAGTAGAAATTTTAATTGGTACCTTTTTGGACTAGTATATACATATTAATAAAAAAACTTTTGCAGCAATAATTCTTTCTAAATGATTATTTTTTGTTATTGTATGATTTTACTATTACAAGTCTCATAGGTTTCATTGACCATTTTACTATTACAAGTCTCATAGGTGAAACCTTGTCTTGATCAGAGCATCCTAAATTGTTTGAAAGAGATTGGATTACCACCATCAAATCCAATTCTACAACAAGGTTGTTGTATCCAAGCCCTTGGGTTGCATGCACTCCCTTGACTAAACTCTCCAGTTCCACTACATTGTTGGTGTTATTTATAAACTTGAAAACATAAATCCCTAGGATTGATCCATCATTATTATTGAAGACCCTTATTGCACCTATCGGTCCTGGGTTTCCTTTCACTTCAAGTTCAGCTTGATGAAACATTTTGGAGGCCTTTTCCATACATCCAATGATATCATTAGGTTTATGGGGATTTTCCTCAAATGTACTAGATATCATTTTTTGAGGTTACATTAAGTGAAGATGAGTTTCTCCACTCCCTACAAGTTCATTTCCTCCTCCAACCACTAGAAAGAGTTGATGGATTCTCGAATTCCTATCTGAGTGTTATGCCATACATCCACCATGCTTCTTTTCTTGAATATTCTTTGATTGTGTTCTTTCCAAAATTCCTATAATAGGAATCCTAGAAACACATTCCAAAATCTATTTACAATTGGATTGATGAAAGGTGGCTTTCGCCACTTCTCTAGAGTCTATAGGATGTTACCTTTGATGCGATTAGATTTTCTGAAAATGACTGCCCCTCTATCCCATAGTGTTGATACTTCGATGCACCCATTGAAGACATGTTCAGTTGTTTCTTCCACTTGTTTACAAAGGAAGAATATCAAGAGCCTGCCAAACCCTCTTTTGATAATCCTATCCCATATGAGGTTCATTTTCCATGCTAAAAGCTAGAGAGAAGTGGAGACTTTGGGATAGAGCTAAGTATTTGTTACAAAATATTTCCCCTGTGGAGAGGTGAAATATCCCTTGGATATATAGACTCCTATTGACCAAGAAAAAACAACAAACAAATGGACACTATTATTCCTTTAAATCTATTCTTAATGTCTATGGATAGAAAATATAGAAGAAATAATTGTGACTTACTCCTTTTCTAACGATTGTCCTCGCTATTCTTGTCCTCGTTATTCTTCAATCTTTTTTCTTGTTGTCAAAGTCATGATTAAGAATAAGAGAGTCTGCAAGGAACATAAAAATACCTTCTACTTCTACAATATATCATTAGACAAGAAAACAATTATCTATATAGAGATACATGTGCAAACAACAATATGAAGAAAATACGCCAAGTTATATTAATGAAAACATGGGAACTTACAACCTTGTTGTGCTAGCATTCCTCCCAGCTTCCAATCCAGTCCTTGAATGCACTCTAAATATGTTTCTCTCAAGATCATAAGTATCATATACACACTTTATCCTACCCCCATTTCACCTTGGAATTCCCTCATTATATAGGATTTGGAGGCTTAACCACCATGGAGGAAATCACTCACTAGATTCACTACATTGGGATCTCCAAGATGTTTAGGGAGAAAATATATCTCAAGATCGATCAAATTAGGATATTGGTTTGAGAAAATATCTCAACCATCCATGATCTTCTCAACTTCTCCTTGAGATTAGGAAACTAAATGTGAGGTGGATTCTCACACTAAATTAATTACCTTTTTTCAATAAAAATGAATAATACACGTGAACATAGTATTTTGACCTTAATATGATAAATGTATCCTTCACATTGACTAGGGATTGTGACAAATGTTCTTTCATGGTGTCCAGGTTGTGACACTCAATAAAGTTCACACGACACTTAGTAAGGTGGATATGACACTTGATAAAGTGCATATGACACTTAGTAAGGTGCATACGACACTTTACGACACTTGCAAAACTTAAGGTGTGTAATATATGTGACACCTAAGTGTGAAATTTTGATGTGTAGAAGATGCCCCCTAAAGTGTGAGGTTAGAAGAGAAGTTGATGGCCATAACACTTTACAAAAATATGTGCATCAAGGATTTGGAATAGGAAAGTCGGGTGGAAGCTGCAATCAAACATCACACATTAGACATATATCATCCTCAAGGTGGGCATACCCATACTCGCATAAAATTAATCAAAGCATGGCCGCTGACCAATACACTATGTGTTAGCACTGAGAGTCACCCTCAAACTGCAAGAGGATAAGCCCAGTACCCATCAAAAGTAAAATGCATTAAAATGGTTTGAGGAGGTGGACCAACAAGACTTTAAGAAAGGAAAAGATAACAAAGGTTATTGCAGATCAGTCTTAGACTGTTGGATAATTGAGTCATAAGTATCTTACTAATGAAGGCATTTAAACTGCCTATCAGAAAAATTATTTATGTGATGGTGAGAAGAAAGAAGACAGAATGTGTCTGAGTGATGAACCATGAAAGATGGGAAAGATGACAACAAATCCTCTACCGCCTCAGGAATCCATAGATTAGAGAAATGATACATCTAGAAAAGAAGAAAAACAACAAACATCTAACTGATGAACCATGAAATATGAGAAAGATGACAGTAGATCCTCTACCGCCTCAAGAATCCATAGATTAGAGAGATGCTACATCCAAACAAGAAGAAAAACAACAAGCGTTTGAGTGATGAACCATGAAAGATGGGCAAGATGACAACAGATCCTCTGCAGCCTCAGGAATCCATAGATCATAGAGATTACATCCAGACAAGAAGAAAAACAACAAGCGTCTGAGTGATGAACCATGAAAGATGGGCAAGATGATAGCAGATCCTCTATCACCTTAGGAATCCATAGATCAGAGAGATTACATCCATACAAGAAAAACAGAACAACATCTAAACTAAGAAGACAATATGATAAAAACAACTCAAAGGAATATTCAATAACATAATATTTACAATCCAAGCCCTCGGGCTTACAGAATGAAAAATACAGAGCCCTGGGCCTAAAAATTTCTCATCTTTCCAGCCTCTAAACCCCCCCCCCCATTTACATATCATTCATCTGATGTATTTATAGTAAAAAAAAAGGCATGTCTTGCTGCTAGGGCGCTTCTTCTCTAGTGTCGCGTGTCTTCTCTTGTCTGTCATGTTCCTTCTGTCAGAAGAAAACTCTAGTCAGTATGGGCCTGCAGGAAAAACTACCCTATGTGGTACCTCGGGCTAACAATATCCTATCTCCATGACTAGACCCTTCATGCTTTCTAATTACTGAGTGATTCGAGGTTTTAACCACCAGTATTTCTTTTATTAATTGAATCCTCAGGATCGGGACGAGGCCTAATGCCTAGGGGGATACCATGTGTTGTTCTCGGATTTAACATTATATAAGCATGTGATTACGGGGCCATCAAAGGTAGTTTGGATCCACACCACTTTTGAGCCCGCAATTCACCACCTTTCGCCACATAGCCCTTTCTCTATACCATGGTTTCAATTGCGGGACCACTAAATAATGTTATCATTCGAGCATGTTCCGTCCCCGCAACGAAGCATGGTCATCGATTTGGTCGCGATCTGGGAAAGCCCTTCTTTTTCTTCCACGCGTCGCTCTTGGATGGACCCTGCTTCCTGCTGCAAAGATCAATGGATCTGAATTACTTTGGGCCTTTTTCTTCTTCTTTCTCGTGCAATTCTCCGAAGTGCCAAATTCCTGAAGTGAGAGATTTGGTGATGCATTTCCTCTTGATTTGGACGATCAAGATTCACTTTCGGAGTTCGGGCTTCGGGCATTTTTCTTCTTCTTGCTCACCCAATCCTCCTAAGTGTTGAATACCTGAAGTGAGATATCTGGTGACGCGTGGCCTCTTGATTTGGACGATCGAGATTCACTTCGGGAGTTCAGGATTTTGGCCTTTTTCTTCTGCTTGCTCGTGCAATCCTCCAAAGTGTCGAATTCCTGAAGTGAGAGATACGATGATTCCTGGAATCTTGATTTGGACAACCATTCACTTCAGGACTTAGTGACTTCTGTCTAGTCGCTAATACTTGCGCAATTTTGACATGCCGAATACACGTGAGCCACTGATCTGAACTGTTCTTGGGATCTCCACCGTTGAAAATTGAACTCGACCACTGCTCCCTATGAGCTTCCAAGAACACGTATTTCCAGTGCCTTAGCTTTTGGGTTGTGGAGTCGAGCTCAAATACATTTTTCTGAAGAGAGCAGGCTGATATGTACACTATTCTACTTACAAAAAGAAAACAAACACATGTGCTCTTGATCCAAATGGATCTTGAAAGTCTCAAAAATCAAAGTTCTCAAATGTTCACTAAAACAACATGATCATGAAATGCTCATCGCAAGCTTTCTGGTGGCACAAATGGATCAAAAAATGAAGTGCGTATGCAAAAGTTATCGCAATCTAAAGTTTGGGTCAAACAGGTAAAAAAGTCAAACTAGTCAAAGGGTGACGTGGGAGTGGCAGAATTGGACATGTGGATTCTGTGGAAAAGACACGTGGCAGTGGAAACATGACATGTGGCAGGTGATGTGGTTGCATATTACTGGTTAAAATCAAAATCATGTGACAAATTAATTAAAACCATGTGACAATTATTTGCAATGTGTAAAGTTGTAAAGGCCGCGATTTGTCATATGCGCTCCAAGTGGGTTTGAAGTTAGGATATGGTTTATTTAAAACCATGTTTAACCCAAGATTGTATGCACAATATTTTCAATTCAATGACAAGAATTGGGGGTCGGTTGGGATTCGATCCCTGGACTAATTCTTTTATAAGAAAAATGTTTACCATTGTATTAAGTAAATTTTGGAGGCTTATTCTGGGCGCTATATTCAGTCTTTTTCAGTGCTATTAGTTGCATTGGATTTATGAGGTTGAACAAAACACAATGAGACTAGTATGAAATTTATTTGATGCATTTTTTATGTCCATTTTGAGCACTTGAAGAAATTAATGAGAAATCCCCCCCCATCGAGACAAAGGCCTGGAGATGTAGGCAACCTTGCCGAACTCCATTATCAAGCTTGGTCTTATGGTTTGTGGTTCCTTATGTTTGCTTTCTGATATGCATTTCTTATTATGGCTACTATGATATTTCATTAGTTTATGTTTCTTTCATCAATTCCTAATTGGTTAACGAACTCATGTTTTTAAAAAAAATCAACATAGTCTTTAAAATATCATTTCAGATCAAGTGGTATCAGAGCAGGTTGACAGTTGGTTTTTGAGTTTGCATGATTACCAGGGAAAAGATGAATCATGGTGAAGACGATTTTGTTGAAGAGAATCCTAAGATTGGATCTAGAAAGAGAACTTCTCAAAGTGAGAAGATGGCATCGGAAGAGGGACTTTCTCATATCGATATAGAGTTTCGAAAGACCTTCTTTGCCATGTCGAAGATGGTAAAGGTTTTATATGATGATTACCTGGAACTAAAGAGACTGATTCTAGGTGAATCTTCAAAAGCCAAAAATGAAGAAGGAGAGGATCCTCCTAAAACTCCTCCTTCACCTCCTTCTTCTCCATCAACTTCTTCTTCTTCAAGTACAAGTTCCAAATCCACAATAGAAAACATTCCCATAAACATAAACATGATATGCCTTTACTTAAGCTTGATGTGAAGTTTGAATTACCCATGTAAGATGGTGAAGTCAATGCAGAGAGGATTGATAACCGGGTCAGACATATGGAAGTTTATTGCAGTGTGCAACAAATCAAGAATGAGACAACTCAAATCAAATTGTCACCACTTTGACTTGCAGGCACAACACTCATCTGGTGGCAAAGCAAGTTGCAAATGACACATAACAAGTGGGTAATGTATTTCCATCATGGTAAGGTTTCGTTTCTGCACTTCGAAAATAATTTTATTCTTTGGGTTATAAAGAGAAGGCTTTAATTGAATGGAAAGGTATTAAACTAAGAAAGGGATAAACAATGCAAGAATACACATATGAATTTCGTAAGTTGGCATTAATGTTGGATATTCCATTACATACACAAGAAACTCTTATGAAGTATATAGGAGGTTTACCTCCACATATTCATAATACTGTATTTATGTTTGGACCTACTAATATTGATGAGGTTTATGCTCAAGCAACATTCATTGAGGTAGGGAAAACAGGATTTGGTGTATCATGGGAATTGTTTTTCAGAAAAGAGGACAAAAGGAAAGGGAATGACAAGAAAACAAATTCAATGACAAGAAGGGAAGAGAAGATCTCTTGCTAGAATTTCAAGAAAGAAGGGCATGATTATGACCATTGCTGGCAATTGCATCCCAAGAAGAGACTGAAGTGGTTCAAAGAGAGGAAAGGGAGGAAAACATATGCAACAACACAACTAATAGACTTGGGATCGGATTCGGGTGATGAGTCTAAAATCACAACAATTGGTTTGACAGGTAAAATTCTTGATGGATATGATTCTAGAAGTAAATTGTTTCACATAAGGGTCATAATGAAGGATACTAAGGCCGACACGTTGATAGATAGTGGATCTCAATATAACTTGATTTCAGAGGAAGTGGTTAAACAATTGGGATTAAACACTCAGATGCATCATAAACCTTACTCACTTAAATGGATAAGCAACAATCATAAATTTCACATCACAAAGAAATGCACTTTAAAGTTTGTGATTTCATCAAAATTTGTGGATGCGATAACGTGTGATGTGGTGCCACTAAATAAATGTGGAATGGTCTTAGGTAGTCCTTATTTGTATGATCGCAAAGCAATATTCTATAGGGAAAAAAATCAATATCACTTAATCAAAGAAGGCAATGAATATGTTGTACATGCTCATCACTTAAAAACAAATCAGTCTCTTCAAACAATGAAACAATTAAGGAAGGCAGCTTATGAAAGCAACACACCTATTATTGTGCCAAGTAAAGCAATTGATCTTAAGAATGAACATGAGATGGTTGTAGAATGGAAATTTAATCATACTTTGCTTCAAGATAAGCTAATGTTGTGCAAGTACTACAAACATATTAGCTCATTTGCAGTCATATTTCCGATGCTATCGCTGCTAATGTTTTCAACATGGATGGTAGTGGCTTCAGTAAGATGTAAAAGAGTACAAGTGGATAACAATACACTGTCAGTTGTCAAAGTTGTTTTGCAATTGATTATGATGAGACAGATGCACAAGACATAGTTTAAAGACAAAGAACAAGTGGGGTGACCTATTCCACACTTGATGACTGGTTAATACCCTTTTGGAAGACCAAAAGGTCTTAGTGGGGAGGTGTGATCCAAATGGATCTTGAAAGGATCAAAAATCAAAGTTCTCAAATGTTCAATAAAACAACATGATCATGAATTTCTCATCACAAGATTTTTTGTGGCACAAACAGATCGAAAAACGAAGTGCGTATGCAAAAGTTATCGCAATCTAAAGTTTCGATCAGACAGGTAAAAACATCAAACTAGTCAAAAGGTGACGTAGCAGTGGTAGAGTTAGACATGTGGAATTATATGGGCAGGACACATGGCAGGTGATGTGGTTACATATTACTAATTAAAATCAAAGTCATGTGGCAAATTAATTAAAACCATGTGACACTTATTTGATATAAGTTTGATGTGCGTGATATATTCCATATCAAATGCCATTACTTGATTTGTTGACATGGGTCGCACATAATGGTTGTTATTAAACTAGCATTCAAATCCCTTTAATAAAGGGTTGAATCACACCATATCTCAAAATTTATGCCATATAATATGGTTATTAAAAACCATATTGTATCATTCTAAGATTTATGCCATTTTAAAATATTCATATTAAAGTGGATTTAATAGGTATGGTCATATAAAAATGGGTCGAAGAATTTGTAAAATGGTTATTTTAACCATATTTAATATCCTTTACCATATAATATGGATATTTCAACCATATACTCACTAGTTTTCAAACGGTTATGCCAAGTGGATGGAAAAACATATTACAAGGCACTAAGATATGCGTTGTGTAAAGTTTTTAAGAGCCACAAATGTCATATGCCCTCCAAGTGGGTTTAAAGTTACGATATGGTCTCTCAACGGAGGATACAGAACCAACACCAAAGACGAAATTTTGGGGGCATGGGATTCCCTAATCCTGGCTCAGAAGATGAACATCGAAGTCTTGCTACTTCTTGGAGACTCCAAAGTCATTATCGACTGGATAAATGACAAGGCTGATCTCCGATCAGCAACTCTGGAATGCTGGAAAGAGAGAACCATCGAAGCCAACAGATTCTTCAAGAGCCTCATTTCCTCTCACATCTACAAAGAAGATAATGCCATTGCGGACCACTTATCAAAAGTGGCATTATCCCAGACTCTCGGTCTCATAACTTTCGCCCGATGGGAGGACGACAACGAGGGCCCCCCAACTCTACTCAAAATCTGATGTGGAAGACACTAGGTCACCGAGTCTCTGTTTTGTATCAGATTTTTGTGCTACCCGACGAAATCATGGATCAAATATATAATAGGAATATTAATTTGAAAGTTATGACAGGCTGCAAGCTGCTCACAACACACCTCCTGATGACATCTTGTATCAGAGCAAATTATGGAAGATTAATTTGGTTTTCTTTGACAGTCTGGGAGACACATACAACATACTACACAGGCCTATGTAGCTGGCATTTGATCGTTTCTTTGTAAAATCATTATATACTTTTGAATATAATAGAGAAACTTTTCCTGTGGAAAAAAAAGTTACGATATGGTTTATTTAAAACCATATTTAAAGATTTATTATTTAAAACCATATTTAAAGATTTATTATTTAAAACCATATTTAAAGATTTAACCCAAGATTGTATGCACAATATTTGCAATTCGATGCAAGAATTGGGGGTCTGTTGAGATTCCATCCCTGGACCAGCTCTTTTATAAGAAAAATGTCATATGCGCTTCAAAGTTAGGATATGGTTTATTTAAAACCATATTTAAAGATTTAACCCAAAGATTGTATGCACACTATTTGCAATTCAATGCCAAGAATTGGGGTCTATTGGGATTTGATCCCTGGACCATATCTTTTATAAGAAAAAGATTTACCATTGTACTATAGGTCAAATTATACCAAGTCATGTAGAATAGTTTTCTTTATGCAGAAAAAACCAACGAGCTAAGAAAACTTTGGAGGCTTATTCCAGGAGCTACACTCAATATTTTTTAGTGTCGTCAGTTGTATTGGATTTCTGAGGTCAAGAAGAACACAGTGAGACCAGCATGAAATCCATTTGATGAAATTTTTATGTACATTTTGATCATTTGAATAAATTAATGAGAAAGACTCCCCCATCGAGACAAAGGCCCGAAGACGTAGGCAAACTTGCTGAACTCTGTTATCAAGCTTGGTGTTATGGTTTGCGGCTCCTTATGTTTGCTTTATGATCTACATTTATTATTATGGTTGTTATGATATTTCATTAGTTTATGCTTCTTTCATCAATTCCTAATGGTTAATGAACTCATGTTTTTAAAAAACTCAACCATAGTCTTTAAAAGATCATTTCGGATCAGCTCCAGAAGTATCTTATTTGTGTACAATCCTAGACTAACTGATTTTTTACAATGTTCTAGGTGAAAGAAAAATTCCACCATAGCCACCTAGACTATTTGGTAATATAATTCCTCCTTTCACTACAAATTATCCACAAAAGATAAGGGAAGTATGACAATAGAATGAAAATATGTTTTGGAGAACTTATAGTACCCCCAAATGATGATAAGATGAATAATTTTGCAGGCTCCAATGCTCTTGGAGAACTCGACTCCATATATAACCCTACAGGGTCATAAAATTTATAATAAAGCACACTAAACTGGTAAGAAATTATCTCCATTACATCATTGCTTACCTATTGTTTGATGTTCTCAGTATGTACATGTGGGTAAGGATTGATGCAGGTTGGTTAATCCCAGGTGATATTTTCTCATTTACCAATGTTGAACATGAGATTAGCTGCACATTTATCTCTTCATTTTCTCCTTCATGGCCCTCCCAATGATCAAGTTCATAATTATCATACACAGGAACTATGCTACAAGGTTCCAAAGAAGCCATGAAAAAGCTCTGCTCTTCATCATCTTCACTAGGATATTCATAAAACATTGGTTGTTTTTGGTCAACATTTGAAACAACTTCTTGATCATAAGCAGGGCTGCCAAAAAAATCTGCCTCACGGACATGAATATCCTCTCCATTTTCTCCATAAGAGAAACAAACAACATCTGCCTTCAATTTTGAAAATCTAGGAAAAAACAGAGAGAAATATTCCCTAGTTCTTTTAACTAGCTTATCATCTATCTCAGCGTCACAGTCATGCGAAATATATACTGTAGAATATACTTTCTCTTCATCATCAGACTTTTCAAAAGAGAGATGTTGATATTCATGAACATTTAAAACAATAGATACATTTGATATGTTTCCAGACGTTTCTATGTTATTTCTATCATAATGAATATCATTCAACACCTCATGATCTTCATGGTAAATGTTTTCTTCTACAATAAATGCTTCATCACAAATCGGGATTTCATGACTAGAAGAATCTTTGTGGAGCAAAGAAAACTCATTACAACATCTCTCAAAAAGACATTCATCTAGAAAATATTCTTTACAAAATGAATTGAAAGTTGCATGAAATCCTATCAAAGAGATGATACTTGCAACTAGAAGAGATCTACAACAATCATGAGAAATCCTCTCTAATGAATACCTGAAGAGCTTTATCTGAACATCTTCATGCACAATACAAAGTTGATGAATAAAATCATGAAAATACAACAAGTGTTCAGCTGGTTTCTCCCACTCTTCTCCTTGAAATTTAGGAAGGCTACTTTCCCATTCATCTCTACTAGGTATTGGATTAGGGAAACAAACTATCTCTGAAAAATCGCAGAAAGAATACCTCTGAGGTAAAATCTTGTCCATTTCAAACCAGTGGAGTCGCCAATAGATTTTTGAACTATGGAGTTGCCATGGTGAAGGATGAGCAGTCAAAACAATGTGTCCAACTTTAGTTCACCATATAAAACTGGGTCTTTTCGTTGTCGTTCTCCCAGGGAATATATCTTCACTTCCATCCCCGACAATGGTGCCATGAATGTTAGCACTGAGAGTCACTGTCAGACTACAAGAGGATAAGCCCAATACCCATCAAAATTAAAATGTATTAAAATGGTTTGAGGAGGTGGACCAACAAGACTTTAAGAAAGGAAAAGATAACAAAGGTTATTGCAGATCAGTCCTAGACCATTGGGAAATGGATTCATAAGTATCCTGCTAATGAAGGCATTTAAACTGCCTATCAGACAAAAGATTTATGTGATGGTGAGAATAAAGAAGACAAAATCTGTCTAAGTGATGGACCATGAAATATGGGCAGGATGACAACAGATTCTCTACCGCCTCAAGAATCCATAGATCAGAGAGATGCTACATCCAGACAAGAAGAAAAACAAAAAGCGTTTGAGTGATGAACCATTAAATATGGGCAATATGACAACATATCCTCTATCACCTCAGGAATCCATAGATCAGAAAGATGCTACATCCAGACAAGAAGAAAAACAACAAGTGTTTGATTGATGAACCATGAAAGATGGGAAAGATGACAATATATCTTCTACCGCTTCAGGAATCCCTAGATCAGAGAGATTACATCCAAACAAGAAGAAAAACAACAAGCGTATGAGTGAACCATGAAAGATGGCAAGATGACAACAGATCCTCTACAGCCCCAGGAATCCATAGATCAGAGAGATTACATCCAAACAAGAAAAATAGAACAACATGTAAACTAAGAAGATAGTATGATAAAAACAACTCAAAGGAATATTTAATAACATAATATTTACAATCCAAGCCCTCATGCTTACAAACTGAAAAATACAGAGCCCTAGGCCTAAATATTTTTCGGCTTTCCAGCCTCTAAACCCCCCCCCCTTTACATATCATTCATCTAATGTATTTATAGTCAAAACAATAGACCTGTCTTATTGCTAGGGTGCTTCTTCTCTAGTTCTATGTTTATTCTCTTGTCTTTCATGTTCCTTTTTTTAGAAGGAAACTCTGGTCAGTATGGGTCTGCAGGAAAAACTACCCTCTGTGGTACCTCGGGCTGACAGTCTCTTGTCTCCATGGACAGACCCTCCTGTCTCCAGTCTTTATTTTATTAATTGAATCCTCAGGATTAGAATGAGGCTTAATGCCTAGGAGGATACCACATGTTGTTCTCATATTTGACATTATATAAGCACACGATTGCGGGGACGTCAAAGGTGGTTTGGATTCACACCTCTTTTGAGCCCGCAATTCACCACCTTCTACCATGTAGCCCTTTTTATATACCATGGTTTCAATTGCGGGACTGCTCAATAATTTTATCATTCGAGCATGCTCCATCCCCGCAATGAAGTGTGGCCAACGATCTGGTTGTGATCTATGATTTGGGAAAGCCCCGCTTCTTCTGCCACATGCCGCTCTTGGATGGACCCTGCTTCCTTCTCCAAAGATCAATGGATCTCAATTACTTTGGGCCTTTTTCTTCTGCTTTCCCACCTAATCCTCCAAAGTACCAATTTCCTGAAGTGAGAGATATGGTGATGTGTGTCCTCTTGATTTGGACGACCGAGATTCACTTCGGGAGTTTGAGCTTCAAGCCTTTTTCTTCTTCTTGCTCGTGCAATCCTCTAAAGTGCTGAATTCCTGAAGTGAGAGATCTGGTGATGCGTGGCCTCTTGATTTGGACGAATGAGATTCACTTCAAGATTTTGGGGTTCGGGCCTTTTTCTTCTTCTTTCTCGCACAATCCTCCGAAGTGCCAAATTCTTGAAATGAGAGACTTGGTGATGCATGGCCTCTTGATTTGGACGACTGAGATTCACTTCGGGACTTTGGGACTTCTGTCTAGTCTCTAATCCTTGCACAATTTTGACATGTCGAATACAAGTGAGCCGCTGATCCAAACTTCTCCTGGGATCTTCGTCGTTGAAAATTGAACACGACTGTTGCTTGTATTTCAGCCCAAAATAGACTGTTCTGAATGTTTTGCTTTATGCTCATTGATATTTCTTGTGCAAGCAAAATATTTGGACAACTTGCTGTGACCCTTGACAACTTCATGTGATAACACTATGGATCCATGAAATTAATGAGTAAGGATATGGCCACCAAATATACAATGTGGATCCATACCTCCATGAAATGATTAAGTCATATCCACAAAAGAATACACAATGGAGCTACGATATGATAAAAAAACATAGCCACAGACTCATACAAAGTGGATCTATGTGTCAACATATACATCAATGAGAATGCCAATATGGTGGTTATATTGTAGTATTCTACATATTCAAATGATCTCCATTGCAGCCTGGGTAAAACACATAACAGAGTGAACGCCCAACCCAGGGTCTTCATCGCGATCTCGAAATAGTATGAATGTAGCCATGTGAATAGATTACTTGATTTCGAACATGGTAGAAGCCACATGATTACCAATCATTAATGTATATTGTTAACAAGTGTGAGGGAAATCATCAATGATAATAATGACTCCCAAGGCACCCTAGTACATTCCAACAAATGTGAATAAATGAGTTGAAGTCAAAAGTCCATGGAATCATTTGATCAAAGGTTAATGGTGTAAACCTACTATCGAAGGTGAGGAAACCTTCTATTGAGGCATGGAGGCTCCAAGGTACTTACTGGTTTCTAAGTCTAATTCCTGGATAATGTGTTGAAGTTGATAGGAACAAACTCGTTGAAGAAGGGCCATGATGTATCCCCCATCATCGACACGAAACTGACACAGGAAATTCATGTAAGATGATAGATCAAATGAGTGTGGAATGACACGAGGATGAAAGATGGTAATACTGCAGAATGGTTGGCTTGAGGTGAAACTTCCCTTGAACATTTTGAGGCATGACAAGTGACTTTGCAACATTGACTCGACTGAGAGATAGAACAAAACATAGTGTGACGATCACCGAAGCATTCTTCAAGTGAGTTGAAGGAGTATGAGGACTCATGGAATTGGTATGACTCAGAGAAAAGCAAGTTATCCAACTGTAAGACAAGATGCAAACAAGTGTTAGACAAGTATATTATCCAATTGTAAGACGAGATGAAAACGTGTTTGAGACAATAATATTATCCAAATGTAATATGAGATGCAAACATGTGCCATGTTTAAGGGAGACAAAAAACAACTTCCATGATGATTTCCAAAAACTTGACCCACTTCCTTCAATTCCCCCCCCCCATGATTGGTGAGTACCTCTTTGTTTTTTAATGAGCTTGAGGAGGATAACATGTGCTCAATATAGATTATATTCAATGAGTCCCTCATCATATGTTTAACGAACCTAAAGAAGGAGGGGTTCGACCTTGTATGGGTCCTTCGATGCATGTTTTATGAGTCCAAAGAAGGAAAACTCGATGGTCTTTTCATGTGTAGAGAGTCTGAGAATATCTTAAAGACGACTCAAAGGGTGTTCTTTTTCGTAAATTTAGTCCTCCAAGCCTGAAAAAGTCTAAAACAATACAAGGGAGAACTCTTCTAGTCATGATTGACTAGAGTATACCTTTTTCGTAGTCAGTCTTATGAGGCCGAAAAAGGGGTAAACTACCACTCTAAAGATGACTCTTCATGGTTTAATGAGCTCGAGGAACGACGAAGTATGCTTGCAGTCTGCTTCACTTTTTAACGAGCTTGAATCAAAGAATGAAACTATGCTCATAATCCTTTGTTTCATTTTTTAATGATCTTAACACATAAATGGGAACTTTGCTCGAAGTCCTCTATTTCATTTTTTAACGAGCTTGACACAGAAATGGGAACATTGCTCGAAGTCGGTTTCATTTTTTAACGAGCTTGAAAATGATAACAAACTATGCTCAGAGTCCTATGTTTCATTTTTTAATGATCTTGACAAAAAAACAAGAACTTTGTTTGAGGACAGTTTCATTTTTTAACAAGCTTGAAAATGAGAACAAACTATGCTTGGTGTGATACCCATGAACAAGCCTCTTCCCAACATGATGTCCATAGGATGGTACGTTGATTGATACCTATTGGCTAATTTTTCCCAACATAATGTTCATAGTTTGGTACTTTTCCCCCAACATCATGATAATAAGTTGGTGGTTTAACTTCAATATGATGCCTAGAGATTGGAGACATGCCCCCCAAGCTTCATTTCATCCTCTGACTTCTCCTGGACACTTGCATAGGCTTCTGGCTACTAATAGGGATAGGTTCACTAGAGAGGGAGGAAGAAAGAGGATCAATTGAGACATGCAGAGGAAGGGAAGGTTTAGGTACCAGATCATGTGGAAGAATCAAATCAACATTTAAGAGATATAGCAACAGAATCGACTCGATTGGAGAGGGGTACATTTCATTTTTTAAGGAGATTGACATAGAAAATGAACTATGCTCAATGTAGGTTTCATTTTTACACAAGCTTGAAACAAATAAAAATATTCTTGGGGTGTCTATTTCATTTTTTAATGAGCTTGAAATATGAAAAGAACTATGCTTGTAATCCTCTATTTCATTTTTTTAACGAGCTTGACATAGAAACATGAACTTTTCTCAACACTCATTTCATTTATTAATGAGCTTGGAACCGAAAATAAAATTATGTTCAACACACTCTACCATGGCTTCCAAGAGATCTTCATCAGATGGAATAACAATACTCTGGAAGGAATACATGGTGAGGGACTTACTCGGATCAACATGGGGAAGAACAAACTCCAAGGTCCCTAACAAGGGTGTTACCATGTCAACATTCTAATTTAAATCCAAAGAAGATGAGCATACATTGAGAGGCTCCTTCTCATCAACAATTGAAAGCATGGGACATGTTGCCACATAATTAACCTGTGGCGGGGTGGATGCCACTTGCATATAAGGAATGTTCAGGGAAGTTGGATGGTTGGTTGTCATATGAGGGAAAATAAATGAAATTTGGTCAATGGTCACAATGTTTCCATTATGAGGGAAAGACATCATTCGAAAGAGTGTGGACAAAACAACTTTCACAACATAAACATAGTCCTGCCAGAGGAGAAAATTAAAGTCCAAAGGGCCTTGGACTATGATCACATCAATATGGAGAGTTTCCCCCCCAAGGTAACAGGTAACTAAGGAAGGATCCCTAAAGATTCACTGGATATTCTATTAAAATCCAACAGATTCTGAGTCACCGACACAAGCTGAGGGGAACCAAGAACTTGTCAAGTGTCCGAGGAAAAAATGCTAATAGAAGCACCTTCGTCTACAATAGAGTGACATATGTTTATATAGAAAACTTCCACAATGATTTGAAAGTGCATGTAGGAAGGAATATGAGGTGTCATCAGTCTATTCCAATCAAAGGAAATTACCTCATTACTTGGAGGGGTTTTCATTGGAATGGGTGAAATGCTCCCTTGTCTAGAAGAATTTGTAGTAATATAAAATACCTAAGTGGTATCTACTTCACTCCTCAAGGGAAGAGTGGGATCGACCGATGATGGAACTATGTCGATCACTTGATCTACCAGATTGATCACTTGATCAACCAGATTGATCGATGATGGAACCAGATTAACCATGATCCAAGAGGATCTAAAAGGGAAAAAATTCAAAGTTCTCAAATCTCAGAAAAAAAAGTGCCAAGTCGAAGAGATTGTCAAAATATTTCCAACGACGCAAATGACACCTCAAACAAAGTCTGAATGAAGAAGTTATGTCTAGTCAAAATTTTGGTCAACCTAGTCAAAGTCAAAGGGTTACATCATCATCTATACTGCTTACATCAATAGATGGTTGTGCAGAGATTATGTTAGCATGTCGAAGTGGCACCACTTAGGTAATGACATGTTGTAGGATGATTTGGTATTTTGGGTGGCCACTTGGGCCTATTAATGGGTGACACAGGGCACCCCCGGGTGACGCCACATGGTACCACCTAGCGTTGCCACATGGCCCTATAATACCATGACACATGGACTCTATTATAACAAATATTGAAATTTTGGCTTTCAGTCACTTAGGAGAATGAATGGAAGTATTGGCAGTGGAACGACTTCATACATCAATCATTAAGACACATGGAGAAAGAGCTCACGAGTCTGGGTTTTTTTCCATTGAGGATTTGGATGACGTAGATATCTTAATAACTACAGCCCCGATCCCTGAATTCACTAAAGTATTAAAGGATAAACCGGGTCAAATAAAGATTAAGAAAGATTAACGTTAATAAATCTCATCGCAATTTTGCGATTCGGGATTTCTCACGTCAAGTATTATCTAAGTCTGGACACTTAAATCCATGAAAGGTTAAATATTAATTGTGAATCTTGATTAGTTAAGATATTAAAACACATGATTATCGTCTACTTAATCCCATCGCGATTTCGTGATTCAGGATTCCTTGCATGTCATAACTCTTGAGGACATGATACCCGAAACCCAAAGGCCCAAAAGAGTGCAATGTAAAAGATGAAATATATTTCGGGGATTTTTCCATCAGGGATTTGGCTGACATGAATATTTTAATAACTACTACTTTGTTTCCCCGAATCCCAAAAACCCGAAATTGGGACTCGAGTCATATGCAAAATGGCTTTAGAAAAACACAATTTTCTCAGTCTTGGAGAGGCCATTTTTCGCGTTCGAATAGTCGATAAACATCTACAAATCCTATGTTGTCCATTGGTGTATTAATAATTTCATTTTGATCTTGGTAAGGAAGTCAAAATTCCCCTTCAATATGAGGTTCGTTTTCAGAAATATGTCATTTTTACTGTGCTGAGTCATCATTTTCAAATGAGGATTATGAGCGACTGGAGTATTATTTTGAGAAATGGTTGTACAATTTTTTTCCTAACACATCAGAGATCATTATAATCTTTTAGTTTTCCTATAGGTGTCACACATTGGGAGAATCAAATCCATCTCCGAGCCCTAATTTTCGGATATCATATTTTCCTGTTTCGACACATGTTTGTTAAATGCAGATTTGGGAAAAAAGAAAAGGGGTCTCAGGGAACTGAGAGAGGTTTTTGCTCAGAATAAATAGATGCACAAAATCCTCTTTCAGTTTATAAACAACTATCTCTATTTGAGAGATACAGAGCCATAGACGCAACCCTAGTTTTCGGTAGTTTGGCCCATTTTCTATGGCAAAAAGTTTCAAAAATTGGTTGTAATTGTTGTTATATTTTAGATTAGAGAGGATTTCGACCTCAATACATATATGAGGCATATTTGTAAAATAAAAGGGGGGAGAGGAGTAGTACTCCTGGGCTGTAGCACTCATTTTCATTTTTAATAAAAGAGTGCAGAGCATTTTCGATCTATATAAGAGATTCTTGTGATTTTGTTTGCAGAGAATGTCTTATTGCTTCATTTTCACATCATTTCACTTGGTTTTATTTCCATTTTCTTCCCAATTTGTAACTGTGTTTGTAATGGAATTCATCTGTTTGTTAGATGCTCTGTTGTTGGATAGGTTATAGGTTGTTTCTTGTAGAGATATGAAGGTTCAAAATTCATCCTTGCTAGATGCTCTGTCCCAACTATCGCTTTCCACTGATTTATGCTTGGAATTCACTCATTGCTAAGTGCCCCTTGCATTTTGATATGTTTTCTCTTTATTCTGCTACCATACTTTTGATAAATCCTTCCCTTTGTAATCAGCTTCTATCTCACCTCAGCTCCATGGATTTCCATTGACGAAACACTCTTATTACTTGCTTGATCATTTGACTCCATGCCCAATGGATTACGTTTTGGTCCAACCCATCAACCCATCAACCCTAAAAACCCAAAACTTTTTGTTACCCACAGCTCTGCCCACTATTAAGCTTATTGAATATCCTATTGTGACATATTTTTGAGAGATCCCTCTCGGGTTGGAAGGGGCAGTTTCCAATCAAAAGTGGTTCAAGGTTATCTCAGAATTTACTTGCATGCAACCCAAGTCAAGTCCGAGTGACAAAATTTATTTCTTTTAAAATGTGATAAGGCTTGGCTCTATTACAACCTAGAACCAACTCTTGCGACAACAGACTCCATGTAGATGACTGGGTAGGTGAAACAAATCAGAAGGTGCCATGTGGCCCAATCAGTGGGTGCCACGTGGAACCCTATATTGGCTACTGGACCAGCTGCCGACCCATATTTCAGAGACATCCACATAATCTGGCGACCCCATATCATGGTCTATCTGACGAAACCCAGTGGAAGGTACTAGAAATTCGACAAAAAATTAATATGGCAGATCTCTGCTGCCATCACATCGAAAGGGTTGGAAGGAGTGCTAACTTTGTCAGAGGTTACACCTAAATTGGTAGGAGTTAAAACTATATTCAATGGTATGAATATATATATATATATAGTGGGTTTAAAATATTTTTGTATATTGATCTAGGTGGATATCGATGGCCACCTACCTTTTCCAACTGGCTCAAAACAATTTTCTGGCAATTTTGGTAATTTACTATTTTTAGCAAATTTTCACTTCCAGAGTCGTTTTGAGACCCTAAAAGATGTTTTTTGGAAAAATGGGGTGAAATATGGAAGTTTCTTCCATATTTCCCCCAAAACGAATCTCCTCGATGATAACTTTCCAACGGGCTATCATACGCATAAAAGGGAGACCGTATGTAAAAGTTACGACCCTGGGAAGTTGATGTACTAACTTACCCAAACGGGGCCCACATGACTTTTGGCGCTTCATCTCCTAGGGTTAGGTTTTTGGATGTCTAGGGTTTTTGGCATTCATGTTTATTGTAAAAAAAAGCCTCATTGTAATCATCTTCTTGCGAATGAGCACAACTGTCACATCTCTTCTCAGAGATAAGATGCCACCATTCCAGTAAGCTTGTTTCCACTGCATTTTACAGTTTCAACTTATTTCCTTATTGAATAGAAAACATGTTTTACTGTATCTCTGTTATTTTGTGTTAAGCACCTGTTAATAATCTGTAGTCATTTCGTTCTGCTAATAAAATATGGATCAATGGTATTAAAGCAGTCTTCTCCTTGTCGTCTTAATTCATGTCCCCAATGAGGTCGGAGTACAAAGAGCTGGGTCTCGAGGACAAAATATCTTTCACACCCAAGCGATCTCTCATGGTAGGAGAAAAGAAAGGTGACAGGACAAGAGATCCTTTCAAACTGTTGATTGAGGAAGCCCTCATGCAACAAAGAAAGGAGATGATAGATAGTTTCGCACAAATCCTTCGGCGGTTACCAACAAGCGATGCATCTTCTTCGAGCGGAGGTGCCCCCCCCCTTTAAGGTACAAATAAACTTTGATATTCCTATATTTTAAGGTCAGATAGATGCAGATGTTGTAGACAAGTGGTTGAATCTACTAGAAGGGTATTTTTCTGTCCATAACTTTTCGAATAGAGAAAATATTACTTTTGCACTCCTCAAATCCGTTCCCCATGTCAAAGATTGGTGGGAAACTTTCTGTGAGAAAAAGGAAACAGAGGAACCCTCATTATTTACAGTCACGACCACCTGGGAATCCTTCAGGGATGTTATTAAGGAACAACACTACCCTGTCGAGAGTTATGATGACTTGTATACCAAATGGACCACACTGCAGCAAGAAAGAGACCAAGCAGTGCCAAATTTTACAAATATCTTCCATACCTTGCGCACCAAGTTGGGTATCAAATATTCAGAGCGACATTTGGTCCTTGTTGGATCATGTTGTCATTGATGCCAATGGTTTGATTATTTGGGAGATTGTTAGATCATACGTCATTGATGCAAATGGTTTGGTTTGATTGATGTCATTGTTTGATGTCAAGTAATTGATTGATTGATTGATGATTGATGAACAATGTATATGCATTGATGAGAATGATAGATGTCCAAGTGGAAACAAATTGATAAATATGGATCATTGATATGATGCATTGATGAATATGGATCAATGAGTTGTCATTGATACATGATGCATAGTTGATATATATGATGTAGTGGTGAATTGATGCAAAGATGAATCATTATTGTCTTATCATGGTTGATAAGGTGCACAAATGGATGAAATCCAAAGTGGTCCCCTTATGGTGAAAGCCCTCATAGGAAGACGCTTTACAGATTGAGTTATCCTAGAAAAATAGTTGGAGGACCCATGCTTGCATGTGGATTAATGAGATGAAGATCAATGAAGTTGTTGTTGAAACTATCCTAGATGGATAGTGCTTGACATGCCATTTCCGGTGGCATGTGGAATGTCACATAAATCCTCACGGTTTGAGAGTTATGGCTCTACGAAGTTGAAGGACCTCCATATGATGGCTTGAAGCCCCAAAAGGTCAAAGAAGTCTAAGTGATTAAAAATAAGAAATCATTATTTAAATGATAAAGTAAAGTGACAAAATCAAGAAAGATTATTTAAATGATAAAATGAAGTGACAAAATCAAGAAGGAATATTTAAATGATAAAGTATTGGATAACTTTCTATTCATGGAAAGTGATTAACCCTAAAATAAGGAAATAGGTTAAGTGACCTAGAAATGGGTTAAGTAACCTAAAAATGGGTTAAGTGACCTAGAAGATGAAAGTATAAATAAGAAGCTAGGATATCTTGTAAAATGAACATTTGGTGAGAATATTTTTTGTGGATCAATGGAGAGCTTCTTGTAAATATCTTTTGGAGTATTGATGGAGAGCTTCTTGTGAGATAATATTATTGATGTGGATATCTTAAACATGATTGAAGATCTATTCTGAGGAAGAGAGCGAGAGGAGGATCTCATGGATGCATCAAAGTTTTGACAATGTTGGAGATCTTGTCGGCAAAATTCTCGGATTCACAGAAAACCCTATTATCTGATGCCCACGCGGGTTGTCTGTGTATAGGGTGCGTGTACACGAGGGTTGGTTGTGTATAGGGTGAGTGTACACGCGGGCTGATCATGTACAGGGAGTGTGGATTGGATAAAATTGTGGAGATTTTTGTTTGAGTTGGTGCTAAGGTCTTGGATGATGAGGCAGGTTCCAGATCTGCATTCTATGGTCTCAAATATATCACTGAGACACTGGTATGGTTACATTATTGTCTTGATGGATACTATTGTTTCATGTGTTGTGAATGCTTAGGGAATTCCTGGAATGGATTCTATGATGTGGTTAAGTTTGGTTGATTTGATTGATGGAGTGAGTAGTACTCTTATGATTCAGTAGTGACATGATTTCTTTGGTGTAGTAGTTGTTTATACATGATTTAGATAACATTCATATTGATTTGTTGTGGAGCATGAACAAACTATTGGTGAACTTGGATGTGTTGTGATTAGCTGTGGGTCAATTTGGATAGTGGAAGACAGAAGAGAAAGTGATTGTAGGTTGTAGAGGATCTTAGCATGTTTCTCAGAAGCATACACTTGTTGCATTATACACTAGTCACATTCACATGTGGGTTGTAGTGAGCCAGGGCGCGTGCACATGCAAGCTGCACTACTGACAGGTTGCATACCTATTGACAGATTGATATCTGTTGAGGATTGTTGCCTCATCTCAGTTGGTGCTGAGGGTGTAGGCTGAGTCTTGCATTCTGGAGCAAGTGCTCTTACAGAGTTGTACTCTATTCAGTTGTTGCTGATAAACCCCAAGGATTGTAGTCCATAATAAAAAGAAAATTGTACATACATCTTGTTTTATTTGTGTTCATTGTGGTGATGACTTATTGATGATATATTGCTGATCTATGTTGTTGATATGTGCTCACATCTAACTGGTTATAAATGACAACAATGGGTAATGAATAAATGTTGAATGCTAATTGATGAGTTTTTGTGCAAAAGGGAAGTTTTGGGAAAAAGATCCCCACACTCATTCACCCCCCCTCTAAGTGTGGTAGGTGTGTCCAACAATTGGTATCAAAGAAGGCCTTCACTACAAGCCTTAACAATCTTGAAGGAGATCCATAGACACACAAATGGATGATGAAGTTCCAATCCTTGATGAGGAAAACTATTCTACTTGGAGAATAGAGATGAAAGTGTATTTGAGGACAATGGGAGAAGCTATTTGGAAGGCAACCATTGGTGGATATGTTCCATTGAAGAACGAGTCAAAGTTTGAAGCTCAAAGGGAAGGAAAGAAGAATGATGCATTGGCTCTCAAGACCATTCTTAGTGGACTCTCAAGTCCCATCAAAGAGAGCACGGGACAATGCACTTCCTCAAAAGATCTATGGCTAAAGCTAGAGGAGACATATCAAAGCAAGGAAGAGAAAGAATAAATTGAAGACCACTCCATCAAGATCATCAAAGGTAAAGAATCATCAAAAACTCTTGAATGCATTATTTCTAAATGTGATTTTGAAAATATTTCAAGTGAAGATAAAGAATCAAGTGATGATAGCACAAAGGAAGATCTTGAAGATGAAGGCAAAGAATTATGTGTTGATGTTGGAAAAAAGGAAGAAAGTGAAGATACTTCAAATGAAGGTAAAGAACACTCAAAAACCCTTGATTGCAATGATAATGATGAATTTTTCTCTACAAGTGAAGAAGAAGATGTAGAAATAGTTTGTGTAAAGTTTGATGGAATTTATCCCATGAAAATAATAGAAGGAAATCTATTAAAACTTCAAAAGGAAATTGAAGAGGGTTTATATAGATATATAAGTGATCATTATTATATAGACTATAACTATCTTTCAGATAACACTAAAAAGTTTCTTAGGAGAAGTCTAAGGCACATCTTGAAGTTAAAAGAAATGATCAAGGAACAAGAAGAGAGCAATAAGACTAAATTAGAAGAAAAGGAAGAAGAGATCACAAGACTAAGAGATGGAAATAAGATATGAATGTAGAAGATGATATTAGAAAAAGTTTTGAAACTATTGTCCATCTCAAGACCCAAATTGAAGAAGCCAAAAGAATAGAGGAACTATTGAAGATTCAAATGAATGAAAAGGAATATTCATGTTGCAAATTAGAAGATGAAATTGTTGACCTTATAAAGAAGGTAGAGAAGTCAAACAAATTCTTGAATAGCTCATGAATATTGGATGAGATCTTGGAAAGTCAAATACCATCATGTGATAAATCAGTTCTTGGATACAAATGAGAAGATACACATGCTGAAGCAAGCACCTCAAAGAAGCATGAGGTAAGTCCATCAAAGAAAGAAGATAATGTTGCAAAGAAACCATCTACACAAGGCAAAGAAAATTTCAAAAGTACAAAGCAAGGAAGACATCAAGAAGCCATTTTTGTGACACCAAAGCAAAGGTATGAAAGTATTTTTCATGGGCATTGTTATTCATGTAATGGATATGGTCACAAAGCTTTTGAATGTAAATCTTATGAAAGGAAAAATAATGGAAGGTTGTATAACACCATGAGGTGTTGGAGATGTGATCAAGTAGGACACATTGTTGTTCACTGTAACACTATGAGATGCTACAGCTGTAGTGGATTTGGCCACAAATCCCAGGAGTGCTGGAACACAAGAAAAAAGTCCATGATGAGGGCTTCACATAGCATGGCTAGAAGAAGGAATGAAGAAAGGGAGATATATTTGAAAAGATGGATGCTCAGAGCTCAAGTTCTTAGGAGAAGGGTCATCTATAGAAGTGGGTGAAGAAGACATAGCAGCCAGATCAGAATGAAATACTGAAGGGAAGTACAAAAGTGTCATCTACTAAGGCACATGTGGGTGGCAGTGGTGATAGTCGCATTCATATGCATACTGGCCTTTAATAGGTCGCGTACACACGCGCTCTGATGTGCAGCAGGCTGCATATATGTTGTAAAGCCTTGGAAAAGGTCAATGCACATGGCTTGGAGTTTGATGTGATGGTATAACTCTGTATTGCAGGGTTTGACATTGTTTATTGCAGGTTCTGACATTATTTGTTGCAGGTTTTCATGGTGAGATAACACAATGGTATAATAAAAATAAATATTGGGTGCATGGCACTAACCCAAGAGTATGGATTGATGTTGATCTCTTGGGATTAATCATTCTGTGATGTTGATGGTGGTGTACACGGCTGGTATATCTTATGATGTATTATTGGAATCATATGTTGATATCATGGCGCATGCATTTTGCATATGTATTGGGCTACATGTTGAGACATATGGTTGGTGAGTTGATGAGGTAATCATGTTTTACATCATGGTTTGATCTATGTGTGATGCATGATTGGTACATTTCTAGTACATCAGTAGAGGTTCTTACTGGCAGGATGATTGGCACATGTTTTATGGAGGACTTGGCATACATGTATGGGACTCATCATTTTGTGGTATTGGTGCATAGTAGTACATGCATATGTTGGATTACTGAGAGGGGGGGTGAATCAGTAATAACGTAATTATAATCCTTTTTCTTCAAATGTTATATCAATGTAGAATTATTATCCAATAATGAGCAGTAATAAATAAACAATCACACACATGCACAATACACCAGTGTTTTACGTGGAAACCCAAATCGGGAAAAAACCATGGAATGTTTTTTCTTATATGTCTTGAAGAATTAAATTCATTGGAAGCACCAACTTCCTTTGTTTTCCAGCTGCAACTGGAAGGAGGTTCCAACCTCCTAGTTTCTCAGGCTACAACTTGAGGGAAGCTCCAACTCCCCAAATCTTTGGCTACAACCA
>ML805329.1:150809-170007 GCA_009831015.1 Picea engelmannii
ACTACAGACTGTCCATGATCCAATGCAACCAGTCCCATGCAATTTGAATACTCTAGGAAGAAGTTATGATTGTTTTACCTGGAACACCTTCTTGAGACTAGTCAATAGGACTAGTCAGATACCCTATCTTACACAGGGTGTATATACAAATTTAAGATGACCCAGAAGCTGAAATTTTTACCATAGATAAAAAACTAATTTCTGTAAATGGTCCCTAGAGTTCAGGGTCTGAAACGTTACATAAATTGTTTTATAGAGAAAATGCTGCAAAGACTCATTTCAGGATGATTCCAGAACCCTATCTTGTACCGGCTGTATCTCCGAAAGTATAAGGCCTTAGGAGATGAATTTTGAACCCAAAGTACCTTGATCTGTCTTCTAATTTCCCTTTAATCTGTTCCTCCTGAAACATTGCAGAAAAACAGTTATAGCGAAAATGCCACGGTGTCTCAGATGTAGCAGTGAAACCCCAAGACCTTGAGCTCTGATACCATATGTTAAGAACCAAACTTCAATATAGCATAGAAAAACCTCAGGAAAAGTACTCAACACCTTGAAAAAGAGATAATTTCAGATAATAAGCCTCTTCGAGGGGGCAACCTCCTTTTACCCCACTTAAATGTTCAAGTACTAGATGATTCAAAATGAAAATGTCTCCTTGGTATATATAGGAGACTATGAGGTTTAATGGCCTAAAGCTGACATAAATAAAATAACATTACTAATCTAAATTACAACTAATGGCCTAAATCCGACATAAATAAAATAACATTACTAATCTAATATGCCCCAATTAAGTGGTAATGAGCCAATATTAGGGCTTAACATCAAGTATATCAGGTCCTTCACTGCCTACGCTATTTTCAAACAGATCACTAAGAAACATGGTCTGTACACTCCTCTTCCTACTCCTGACATGCCATGGGAATCCATCTCAATGGACTACATGCGGGCCTCCCGTCCACCAAGTGGGGAAATGACTGTGTTTTTGTGGTTGTTGATCGCTTTTCTAAGATGGTGATTTTGGTTGCCTGCAAGAAGAACATCATAGCAGAGACCACTGCCAAGCTCTTCTTTGAACGAGTCTGGGTACATTTTGGAATCCCACAAACCATTGTCTCAGATCAAGACAATTGATTTCTCATCACATTCTAGTCGAGCCTCTGGTCACTGTTGGACACCAAGCTCACCAAATCCACAGCCTTCCACCCCTAGAAAGATGACCAAACCGAGGTTGTAAATCAATTGATTGTGCATATCCTTCGCATGAATAATTCAAAGAACCCTCACACATGGGATGAGATCCTTCCCTATGTCCAACATAGCTACAACCGAGGCCTGCATAGCTCAACTGACCACAACCCATTTCAGGTGGGGTTAGGGCTCCAACCATTGGGTCCCATAGATGTTGCACTTCCCCTTATGGTCACCTCGATCGACTCATATCCTACTCCAACAGAAGCTGAAAAATCCACCCGGTTCATTGAGCAGATCCAACACATCCACCAATAGGTTCAAGATATCCTATAGAAGTCCAATGACAAGTAAAAGCAGCGCCATGATCAACATCGAGTGCCACATAAGTTTTAGGTGGGCGACAAAGTTTGGTTGCACTTGCAGAAAGAACGCTTTACATGACCCCTAAGAAGTTTTTCCCACTCTATTATGGGTCATACACCATCACCAAGTTCATGGGGGATAATTCTTTTTATCTCAACATTCCTCCTTTCCTTGGCCTGCACCTAGTGTTCAACGTGGATCTCCTTCGCCCTTGTTTTCCACCATTATTGGACACCTCAGAAGTAGCAGAATAGCTGACACCAACAGAGCTCAACCCCAACTGCATACAACATGAATCCAATGATCATATTGTGGACACACAAATTAAATGCACTCGACAACAAAGGATCCAACTTTATCGAGTCGTCAAAGCAGGGCAGCTTCTCCACCAAGGCATGTGGCTCACCCGGGGCCAAATTCAACAAACATTTCCTCATCTAATGGAGGAACTAAACTCAATGGAGACCAATGCTTCCTAAGTAGGGAGGATTGATCGATGTGGATATCGATGGCCACCCACCATTTCCAACTAGCTCAAAATAATTTTCTGGCAATTTTGGTAATTTACTATTTTTAGCAGTTTTTCACTTCTGGAGCCATTTTGAGGCCCTAAACGATGTTTTTTTGGGAAAATAGGGAGAAACAAATAAATTCCTTCCATATTTCCCCCAAAATGAATCTCCTCGACAATACCTTTCCAATGGGCTATCATACGCCTAAAACGGATATTGTATGCAAAAGTTACGACCCCGGGAAGTTGATGCACTAACTTACCCAAATGGGGCCCACATGAATTTTGGCGCTTCATCTCCTAGGGTTAGGTTTTTGGATGTATAGGGTTTTGGGAATTCCTGTTTATTGTAAAAAATACTTCAGAGCCTCATTGTAATCATCTTCTTTTGAATGAGCGCAACCGTCACATCTCTTCTTAGAGATAAGCTGCCACCTATCCAACAAGCTTGTTTCTGCTGCATTTTACAGTTTCAACTTATTTCCTTATTGAATAGAAAACCAATTTTACTGTATCTTTGTTATTTTGTGTTAAGCACCTATTAATAATATGTAGTCATTTTGTTATGCTCATAAAATCTGGATTAGTGGTATTAGAGCAGTCTTCTCCTTGTCATCTTAATGCATGTCCCCAACGAGGTCAGAGTACAAAGAGTTTGGTCTCGATCTTGTTTCTCTTGAGGAAAAAATCTCTCGCACGCCCAAGCGACCTCTCATGGCAGGAGAAAATAAATATGATGGGACAAGAGATCCTTTCAAACTGTTGATTGAGGAATCTCTCACACAACAAAGGAACGAGATGATGGATAGTTTCGCGCAAATCCCTCGGCGACTACCAACAAGTGATACATCTTCTTCGAGGAGAGGCATCACCCCCTTCAAGGTACAAATAAACTTTGATATTACTATATTTGAAGGTCAGATAGATGCAGATGTTGTAGAAAAGTGGTTGAATCTACTAGAAGGGTATTTTTCTGTCCATAAATTTTCGAATAGAGAAAATATTACTTTTGCGCTCCTCAAAGCCATTCCCCATGTCAAATATTGGTGGGAAACTTTCTGTAAGCAAAAGGAAACATATGAACCCTCATTATTTACAGTCATGACCACATGTGAATCTTTCAGGGATGCTATTAAGAAACAATACTACCCTGTTGGAATTTATTACGACTTGTATACCAAATGGACCACACTGCGGCAAGAAAAAGACCAAGTAGTGCGAGATTTCACAAATATCTTCCATACCTTGTGCACCAAGATGGGTATCAAAGATTCGGAGCGACATTTGGTTTTCAAGTATCGCAATGATCTGCATAGATAAATCCATACCGAAATGAAATTTTTGGACAACTCATGCTTGGGTGCGGCTTACCGATATGTTGTCAAAATCGAGCAGAAGCTCAAACAAAAGATGCGACAATTTGGGCCTGGGAACCCCTCACAATAAAAGCTAGGAAAGGGAGGCCCCAACCCACAAAACAAAGGACAAATCAAATATGGACAGTATCAGGACAACCAGTCCAAGCCACAAGAAAAGAAGGACACTGAAAAGACAAAGAAAGATACCGAGAAGTGGTGCGACTTCCATAAGAGCCCTTGGCATAATACTACTGACTCCCGCTTAAATCAATCGATGGTTGCTGAATTAAAATCCTCTAAATCAGATGCAAGTTCTGACTGTGAGACAGAATGAGAAAGGGGAAGATGGATCATTGATGCGGAACCCAGTGCCACCATTTCTACCACCAAGATCTAGCCTGGTGAACCAAACGAGCTAGAAGAAGGAGAGTGCCTCTTCCATTCACAGATGTGGGTAAAAATAATCCCGCTGCACTTCATAATTGATAGCGGTAGCTAGAAGAACCTCATCTTAGCAAAGGTCATCAAGCAGCTGGCCCTGCCGACAGTGCCGCACCCACAACCATACACCATTGGATGGCTCCACCAAGGAATAAATCTTTGTATCAACCAATAGTGTCGATTGTCATATGACATCAAGCCCTTCAAAGATGAGGCATTGTGTGATGTTTCTCCTCTCAAATTTTGTGATGTTCTTTTGTGCCAACCTTATTTATGGAAAAATCATGTTGTATATGAGTCTAGGCCTCACAGTTTTATTATTACTTTGAATAGGAAATTGTATAGGATACCCGAGGCAATCCCACCTAGTGTTATTTTATTGATCTCTGCTAAGCAATGCAGGAAGGTCATCTCTCAGACGGGGAAGTTTGTCTTCTTCGTGATTCACTCTCAGAATAAGAAAAATATCACAACCACATCTAGTGTCTCTGCGACCGAACTCTCCATGCAACAGAAGCAAGTAGATAAGGTCGTGGAAGAATACTCATATATCTTCTCCTCACCTATCGAGGTACCTCTACACTACCAGTTCAAGCACCCCATTGATCTGACCCCCAATGCACCACTTCCCAATGGGCCAGTCTATCGTCGCTCTCTGTTAGAGAATGAGGAGATCAAGTGACATATCCAAGAACTTCTCTACAAGGGGCACATCCTTCCCATCTCATCACCTTGTGAGAGCCCAATCATGATGGTACAGAAGAAATATGGAACCTGGTGACTCTGCATTGATTACCGGGCTTTGAATAAAATCATAGTAAAAAATTGGTACCCGATTCCCCGAATCGACGATCTCCTTGATCAAATCACGGGGGGGAAATAATTCAGTAAGATTGATCTAAAGTCTGGCTACCACCAGATCTCGATAGAACAAGCAAATGTATGGAAGAGTGCCTTCAAGTCAAACTAAGGCCTTTTTGAATGGTTGGTCATGACCTTTAGTTTGAAAAATTATCCAACCACTTTCATGAGGATGATGGACGGTATCCTATGACCATTCACCAATACTTTTGTAGTGGTGTATCTGGATGAAATTCTCATTTAGAGCAAGACTTGGGCCAAACACTTGCAGCATATTCAACAGGTTCTACACACCCTACGACAACACAAGCTATACACCAACTTGGAAAAATTCTCCTTTGGCATGGACATGGTCCATTACCTGGGCTACATCATTGATCAACATGGCATACATGTGGATCCAACTAATATCCAATTCATCCATGACTGGCCAACCCCAACCACACTCAGTGAGGTTCAGAGCTTCTTGGGCCTTTTCAATTTCTACCGCAAGGTTGTGTCGGGATTCTCCCATATTGCATGGGCCCTCATCCAAATAAACATGGGTGGTGGTAAGGAGAAATTGCATGGGGCCGGTCCCAACAACAAGCGTTCAATGATTTGAAGCAACACTTATGCTCAGCCCCAATACTTTCACTACTAGACTTGCAACAACCCTTTGAGATTGAGATAGATGCTTCACACTATGCTTTGGGCATCATTCTCACTCAGCACGACCACCCCGTGGCCTATCATACTGAGACACTATCAGATGTTGTCCATAAGTACCATACTTATGAAAAAGAAATGTACTCCATTATGCAAGCCTGCCACCAGTGGAGACATTACATTCTTGGGAAGGAGACAGTCATCCACACTGATCATAAGCCACTATGGTTCATGCAGGCACAAGAAAATTTGCATAATGACCTCCATAAAAAGTGGTCCACATACTTGTAGCAATTCCACCTCAAAACATCAAGTATAAAATAGGAAGTGCCAATTGTGTCGTTGATTGCCTCAAAAGACTGCTCATTGTGGCACTCACCATGGTGCTATACTATTGCGGCCATGATACCTATGGATGGCTCCAACTCTATGAGACAGACCCGGACTTCGCCACCACCTACCAAATGTTGGGTGCAAACGCAGTTGTCGATAATTTCCATCTTCAAGATGGGTTGTTGTGTCATCTGGGCCATATCTTTGTTCCATCATGTGAGCGAGAGAAGCTAATATGGGAAGCCCACTACAGTCGGGTGGCAGGACACTTCAGCATCGAAAAGACAATGGCGATGATACATAAACATTTCTACTGGCCGAAACTTCGACAGGAGATCAACAAGTATATCAGGTCATGCATTGCCTGTACTATTTCCAAACCGACCACTAAGAAACAGGGCCTGTACACCCCTCTTCCTACTCCTGACAGACCATGGGAATCCATCTCAATGGAATACTTCTCAGGCCTCCCATCCACCAAGTGGGGAAATGACTGTCTTTTGTGGTTGTTGATCGCTTTTCTAAGATGTCGATTTCGATTTCCTGTAAGAAGAACATCACAGCAGAGGCCACTGCCAAGCTCTTCTTTGAATGAGTCTGTGTACATTTTGGAATCCCACAAACCATTGTCTCAAATCAGGATAGTCAATTTCTTATCACATTCTGGTCGAGCCTCTGGTTACTATTGGACACCAAGCTCACCAAATCCATGGATTTCCACCCCCAGAAAGATCACCAAATCGAAGTCGTAAATTGAATGATTGTTCATATCCTTCACATGTATAATTCAAATAACCCTCGCACATGGGATGATATCCTTCCCTATGTCGAACATAGCTACAATCGAGCCCTTCATATCTCACCGACCACAGCCCCTTTCAGGTGGGGTTGGGACTCCAACCATTGGGTCCCATAGATGTTGCACTTCCCCTTGTGGTCACCTCAACCGACTCATCTCATGTTCCAACTGAAGCTGAAAAATCCATCGGGTTCATTGAGCAGATCCAACACATCCACCAATAGGTTCAGGATATCCTACATAAGTCTAATGACAAGTACAAGTAACGCCATGATCAACATTGGGTGCCACATAAGTTTCAGGTGGGTGAAAAAATTTGGTTGCACTTGCAGAAAGAACGCCTTACAAGACCCCATCGGAAGCTTAAACCACTCTGTTATGGGCTATACACCATCACTAAGGCCATGGGGGATAATTCTTTTGATCTCAACATTCCTTCTTTCCTTGGCCTACACCCAATGTTCAACATGGATCTCCTTTGCCATTATTTACCACCATTTTTGGACACCTCAGAAGTAGCAGAACAACTGACACCAACAGAGCTCAACCCTGACTGCATAAAACAAGAATCCAATGATCATATTGTGGACACACATATCAAGGGCACTTGAAAACAAAATATTTATCTTTATCGAGTCGTCAAAGCAGGGCAACTCCTACACCAAGGCAAGTGGCTCACTCGGGGCCAAATTCAACAAAAATTTCCTCATATGATTGGGGAAATCAATGCAATGGATACCATTTCTTCCTAAGGAGGGAGTATTGATCTAGGTGGATATCGATGGCCACCCACCTTTTCCAACTATCTCAAAATAGGTTTATGACAATTTTGGTAATTTAATATTTTTAGTAGTTTTTCACTTCGGGAGCCGTTTTGAGGCCCTAAATGATGTTTTTTGGGAAAATGGGGAGAAATATGGAAGTTCCTTACTTATTTCCCCCAAAATTAACCTCCTCGACGATACCTTTCCAACGAGCTATCATATGCCTAAAATGACTTTTGGTGCTTCATCTCCTAGGGTTAGGTTTTTAGATGTCTAGGGTTTTTGGCATTCCTATTTATTGTAAAAATGAATTTAGAGCCTCATTATAATCATCTTCTTGCGAATGAGCGCAACCATCACATATCTTCTTAGAGATAAGCCGCCACCATTCCAACAAGCTTGTTTCCACTGCATTTTACAGTTTCAACTTATTTCCTTATTGAATAGAAAGCCAATTTTACTGTATCTTTGTTATTTTGTGTTAAGCACCTGTTAATAATCTGTAGTCATTTATTTCTACTCATAAAATCTGGATCATTGGTATCAGAGTGGTATGCTCCTTGCCATCTTAATGCATGTCCCCAACGAGGTTGGAGTACAAAGAGTTGGGTCTCGAGCTTGTTTCTCTCGAGGAAAAAATCTCTCGCACGCCCAAGAGACCTCTCATTGTAGGAGAAAATAAATATGACGGGATAGGAGATCCTTTCAAACTATTGATTGAGGAATCCCTCATGCAACAAAGGAATGAGATGATGGATAGTTTCACGCAAATCGTTCGGCAGCTACCAATAGGTGATGCATTTTCTTCGAGCGGAGGCGTTGCCCCCTTCAAGGTACAAATAAACTTTGATATTCCTATATTTGAAGGTTAGATAGATGCATATGCTGTAGACAAGTGGTTGAATCTACTAGAAGGGTATTATTTTGTCCATAACTTTTCGAATAGAGAAAATATTACTTTTGAGCTCCTCAAAGTTGTTCCCCATGTCAAAGATTGGTGGGAAACTTTTTGTGAGCAAAAGGAAACAGAAGAACCCTCATTATTTACAGTCACAACCACCTAGGAATCCTCCAGGGATTCTATTAAGGAACAATACTACCTCGTCCGAAGTTATGATGACTTGTATACCAAATAGACCACACTGTGGCAAGAAAGAGACCAAGCAGTGCTAGATTTCAGAAATATATTCCATACCTTGCGCACCAAGATGGGTATCAAAGATTCAGAGAGACATCTGGTGCTCAAGTATCACGGTGCTTTGCATAGATACATCCAGACCGAAATGGAATTTCTAGACATCTCATGCTTGGGCGCGACCTATCGATATGTCGTCAAAATCGAGCAGAAGCTCAAAGAAAAGACATTAAAATTTGGGCCTAGGAACTCCGCACAACAAAAGAAAAGAAAGGGCAGCCCCAAACCACAGAACAAAGGAAAAAGAAAATATGGACAGTATTAGGACAACCAGTCCAAGCCATAAGAAAATAAGGACACTATAAAGACAAAGAAAGATATCAAGAAGTGGTGCGACTTCCATAAGAGCCCTTGGTATAACATTGCTGAATGTTGCTCAAAGAAATCGCTGGTGGTCGAAGTGAAAGGCTTTGAATCAGATGCGGGTTCTAACTCTGAGCTAGAACCAAAAAGGGGAAGACATATCATTGACGTAGAAACTAGTGACACTTTTGCTACCACAAGCTCCATCCTGGTGAACCAGATGAGCCAGCAAAAGGAGAGTACCTCTTCCATTCACAGATGTGGGTAAAAGGCACCCTACTGCACTTCATCGTTGATAAAAGTAGCCAAAAGAACTTAATCTCAACAGATGTCATCAAGAAGATGGCCCTACCAACAATGCCGCACCCACAACCCTACACCATTGGAAGGCTCTGCCAAGAAAGCGATCTCCGCATCAACGAACAATGTCGACTGTCATACGACATGAAGCCCTTCAAAGATGAGGTATTGTGTGATGTTTCTCCTCTCGAAGTTTGTGATGTTCTTTTGGTCCAACCTTATTTATGGAAACGTCATGTTGTATATGAATCTAGGCCTCCCAGTGTTATTATTACTTTGAATAGGAAATTGTACAGGATACCCGAGGCAGTCCCACTTAGTGATATTTCCTTGATCTCTGCTAAGCAATGCAGGAAGGTCATCTCTCAGATGGGGAAGTTTTTTTTCTTCGTGATTCACTCTCAGAATAAGAGAAAGATCACAACCACATCCAGGGTCTCTGCAGCCGACCTCTCCACACAACAAAAGCAAGTATATAAGGTCGTGGAAAAATACTCGGATATCTTATCGTCACCTACCGGGGTACCTCTACACCCTCGACACACCACTACCCAATGGGACATTCTATCACTTCTCTCTATTATAGAATGAGGATATAGCGACAGATCCAAGAAATTCTCCACAAGGGGTACATCCATCCTAGCTCAACACATTGTGGGATCTTAATCATGATGGTACAGAATAAATACAGAACCTGGCGACTCTGCATTGATTACTGGGATATGAATAAAATCATAGTCAGAAACTAGTACCTGATTCCATGAATCGATGATCTCCTTGATCAACTCACCAGGACCAAATAATTCAGTAAGATTGATCTGAATACTGGATACCACCAGGTCCCTATAGAACAGATAGATGTATGGACGATCACCTTCAAGTCAAAGGAAGGCCTTTTTGAGTGGTTAGTCATGCCCTTTGGTTTGACAAATGCTCTAGCCACTTTCATGAGGATGATGGACTATATCCTACGAACATTCACCAATAATTTTGTAGTGGTGTATCTAGATGAGATTCTCATTTATAGCAAGACTTGGGCCGAACACTTGCAACATATTCAACAGGTTCTGCACACCGTGCAACATCACAAGCTATATGCCGACTTGGAAAAATGATCCTTCGGCATTGACAGGGTCCATTACCTGGGCTACATCATTTATCAACATGGATTACATGTGGATCCAACCAAGATCCAAGTCATCCATGACTGGCCAGCCCCAAACACACTCAATGAGCTTTAGAGCTTCTTGGCCCTTTCCAATTTCTACCGCAGGTTCGTGTTGGGATTCTCCCATATTTCATGGGCCCTCTGCCAAATAACAAGGGTGGTGGTAAGGAAACATTTGCGTGGGGTCGGTCCCAACAATAAGAGTTAGATGATTTGAAGCAACGCTTGTTCTCAACCCCAATACTTTCACTACCATACTTGGACCAACCCTTTGAGATCGAGACAGATTCTCCAGACTATGCTTTGGGCGTTGTTCTCACTTAGCATGACCACCCCGTGGCATATCATAGTGAGACACTATCATATACTATCCGTAAGTACCCTACTTAGGACAAAGAAATGTACTCCATTGTGAAAGCCCGCTACCAGTGGAGACATTACAATCTTGGGAAGGAGACAGTCATCCACACTGATCATAAGCCACTGCAGTTCATGCAGACACAAGTAAAATTGCAGAATGACCGCCATCAAAATTGGTCCACATACTTGTAGAAATTCCACCTCAACATAAAGTATAAAATAGGAAGCACCAATCACATTGTTTATTGCCTTAAGTAACCACCAGTCACGACACTCACCATGGTTCTATATTCTTGCGGCCATGAGACCTCTGGTTGGCCCCAACTCTATGAGACAGAGCTAGACTTCGCCACCACCTACCAAATGTTGGGTGCAAACGTAGTTGTCAATAATTTCCATATTGAGGATGGATTGTTGTGTCATTTGGTCCATATCTATGTTCCATCAAGTGAGAAATTGAAGCTGATATGGGAATCCCACTACAGCCGGGTGACAGGACACTTCGGCATCAAAAAGACAATGGCGATGCTACAAAAACATTTCTACTGGTCGAAACTTTGACAGGAGGTTAACAAGTATATCAGGTCTTGCACTACCTGCACTATTTACAAACTGACCACTACGAAATAGGGCCTCTACACCCCTCTTCCTACTCTTGACAGGCCATGGGAGTCCATCTCAATGGACTACATATCGGGCCTCCCATCCACCAAGTGGGGAAATGACTATTTTTTTGTGGTTGTTGATCGCTTTTCTAAGATGGCGATTTTGATTGCCTGCAAGAAGAACATCACAGTAGAGGCCATTGCCAAGCTCTTCTTTGAATGAGTCTAGGTACATTTTGGAATCCCACAAACCATTGTCTCAGATCAGGACAGTCGATTTCTCAACACATTATTGTCAAGCCTCTAGTCACTGCTGGACACCAAGATCACCAAATCCACGACCTTCCACCCCCAGAAAGATGGCCAAACCGAGGTCATAAATTGAATGATTGTGCATATCCTTCACATGTATAATTCAAAGCACCCTCTCACATGGGATGAGATCCTTCCCTATGTCCAACATAGCTACAACCGATCCCTGCATAGCTCAACTGACCACATCCCCTTTCAGGTGGGGTTAGGATTCCAACCATTGGGTCCCATAGATGTTGCAATTCCCCTTGCGGTCACCTCAACCGACTCATCTCCTGATCCAACTGAAGCTAACAAAGCCACCTGGTTCATTGAGTGGATCCAACACATCCACCAACAGATTCAATATATCCTATAGAAGTCCAATGATAAGTACAAGCAACGCCATGATCAACATCGGTTGCCACATAAGTTTCAGGTGGGTGAAAAAGTTTGGTTGCACTTGTAGAAAGAATTCCTTACAAGACCCCATTGGAAACTTCGCCCACTCCATTATGGGTCGTACACCATCACCAAGGCCATGGGGGATAATGATTTTGAGCTCAACATTCCTCCTTTCCTTGCCCTGCACGTAGTGTTCAACGTGGATCTCCTTCACCCTTATTTCCCACCATTAATGGACACCTTAGAAGTAGAAGAACAACTGAAACCAACATATCTCAACCCCAAATTCATACAATAGACATCAACAACAAAGGATCCATCTTTATTGATTCGTCAAAGCAGGGCAGCTCCTGCACCAAGGCAAGTGGCTCACCCAGGGCCAAATTCAATAGAAATTTGCTCATTTGATGGCGAAAATCAACGCAATGGAGACCATTGCTTCCTAAGTAGGGAGGATTGATCCAAGTGGATATCAATGGCCACCCACCTTTTTCAACTGTCTCAAAACAATTTTCTAGCAATTTTGGTAATTTACTATTTTTAGCAGTTTTTCACTTCCGAAGCCGTTTTGAGGCCCCAAATGATGTCTTTTAGTAAAAAGGGGAGTAGTATGGTAGTTCCTTCCATATTTCCCCCAAAATAAATCTCCTCTATGATACCTTTTCAACGGGCTATAAGACGCCTAAAACAGAGATCATATGCAAAAGTCACGACCCCAGAAAGTTGATGTACTAACTTACCCAAACGGGGCCCACATGACTTTTGGCGCTTCATCTCCTATGGTTAGGTTTTTGGATGTCTAGGTTTTTTGGCATTCCTGTTTATTGTAAGACCACCTTCAAAGCATCATTGTAATCATCTTCTTCTGAATGAGCGCAACCGTCACATCTCTTCTCAGAGATAAGCCACCACCATTCCAACAAGCTTGTTTCCGTTGCATTTACAGTTTCATCTTATTTCCTTATTGAATAGAAAACCAGTTTTATTGTATCTCTGTTATTTTGTGTTAAGAACCTATTAATAATATGTATTCATTTCGTTCTGCTCATAAAATCCAGATCATATATATTTCATATATGGATGTAACAGGTGACAAAAGGGGAGGCCCATAGGCTTGACCTCGGGACCTCCCCAACCAAATACTTAATATAACCCAAGTTGCCAACAAACCAAATGCTGGAGCTTGGTAAAGTCCGTACCACAATTTTATTTAAACCCAACTTTTACCATCCACTCAGGGGATCCCCGCCCATCATAGTACACCATGTATTTTTATGCAGAGAAGGAGAATTTATTGCAGGCTAGTGGAATGCTTTACAAGGTGAAGAGCTCAGGAGGGGTTTGGGATGAGAAGTGTCATAATTTCATGATTTGACAGTCATTTATACATGTTTTCTCGCCACAATTCCACCAGTGATGTCCGATTTTGCATCTAGGCAATAGATCAGAAGGCCATTTTCATACTTGAGGTATAATGATGTATTTATGCCAATTTTATTTGTTGAGATAATATAAAGCCTCTCCACTTTGAAGCGGGCCTAGAGACGTAGTCCATTCTTGGGACAGACTCCATTATCATTTCTTATGTCCTCTTTAATGATGTTGCACATAAGCTTTCATTTACACTCTTTAATGTAATTCTTTTAATAAGTCATCGATGAAAAGATCTTGGATCATGTTGGTATCAAAGTGGTCTTCTTTGACTTGGATTGAGAGTGTGAATGCTTACTAGGGCCAAGCTCAAAACAGGTGAAGGAAAACTCAAGACTTTGAAGCTAGAGATTGAACATGCAACTCAAGGAAGGAAAATGGATGATGGAGAGAGGTGTGTTGAGCATGAGTAGAATTTTCACAAGATATTCTACCGGATGACAAACATGGTAGATATATTCTATCCATATTATGAGAAGAGAGTTGCAAAGAAAGAGAAGAAGAAGAAAGTTAAAGAAGAGGATAATGCTTTAGTGAACCATGGAATTGGAGGAGATCCTCCTGAGCCTCCATCTCCATCTTCAAGTTCAAGCTCTTCTTCCTCTTCCTCTCATTCTCATCATTCTCATCATTCTAGTTTTCATCCAAGTACTTATAAAAATCCATTATTGAAACTATATGTGAAATTTAATTTTCCCATGTTTAATGGAGAAGCTAATGCAGATAAGCTTAATAATTGGATCAGGAAAATAAAAGTTTGTTGTTGTGTACAATAGATCGAAGAGGAAGAGGCGAAGATCCAGTTGGATTCTCTTCATCTGGAAGGCACAACCCTTGTATGGCGAGAGACCAAACTTTAGAAAAGTAGCAAACATAATGGTAAACTCTTTTTTTCATGGTATGAATTTACATCTGCGTTGAAAAAGAAATTTTATCCACTGGGTACATGATAATTCAAAACTTCATGTTACTAATAAGTGTATATTGAAGTTTGATATTGCTTCTAAGTTGGTAGATGAAGTTGATTTGGATGTGGTTCCTTTAGATATATGTGGTATTGTATTAGGGAGTCCTTATCTTTATGACATAAAAGCAATCTTCTTTCAAAAAGAGAACAAATACCATATCACAAAAGATGGAGTGGATTATATTATTAGAGCTCACAACATGGAAGTTAACCCACCACTTATTAGTGCAGGTCAAATGAAGAGATTTACACATACTTGTAAAAGCCTTGTGCTTACGATTATGAAAACCAAAGAGCCTGATAAGTCTAATGCTCTCGATGCTCTAGTTAATCCTTTACATAAAAATGAAATGCTTGAGATGAGACAAGTCTTTCAGTGGGGAGGTGGATAGAAAAGGGCCTTTGACATTGTGGGAGAAAATATCAACCCCGCACCAATACTAGCTCTAACGGACCTTCAACAACCATTCAAGGTGGCAACTAGTAGCAGTGCAGATGCCATGAGAGCATATATACTTTTTAGACCTCCTAGTTTTTCATTTATTGTTTTGAAGAATGCTCATGTTAGCTATGTTGAAAAATATGCTTTTGATGAAGTCTTCAAAGATTTATTTGAGAGGCTAATCCATGGCATGCAGGTGAAAATATTTTGGTTGCAAGACAAACTATGCTACCATTTGGGTAAACCTTGTATTCCTACCATTGTGAAAAAGCATGTAATTGGAGAAGCTTACAATTTTCTTGTATTTGGAAATTTTTGGGTAGAGAGGATTGTAGTGTATTTGTTGAGGTTATTTTTTCCTCAAATGAATGTAATTGTAACCATGAATGTAAAGGGGTATGTGTTGTGCATTTTTTATCCCACTAATAGAAAATTGGGGTTATACACACTATTATCACCAAAAACTCGTCCGCAACATTTTAAACAATGGTTGAAGAAAGACATCAATTCCAACAACAATTAGTACACTTACAACATCAAAATCCATCAAAAAGGCATAAAACTATATACTTGTTTCATAAATCAAAGTGCACAAATTCACCAAAGGAAGCACACGCACTGTGCATAGAATGTGTGGGCTAACACAACCCTAAGTGCGCACTATGCGCAAGATGCATGATTGTATACACGAAAACCCACACACTTCTCATGAACGACACATTTATGAATCTTTTCAGCCTCTCAACCACTTCCAATCTGACTTCCAACATGATTTGACACTCAAATCTGAGCGAAATCTAGCTTGGAGGCTGGTCAAGGGCTAGGAATTGCCCTAAAAGGCCCCTTGTTCACATCATGAACCAATTATATCTTTACATGAATGGACACTATAAATATATTCCATGGGTGTGCTAAGAAAATAATAACTTCAAGGTATTGTTATGCTGCAAGAATTCTTCTTGGAGAATCCTCTTTTCTCTTTGAATCATTCAAGCACTATAGCAAGGGCCATTCCACTCACCTCTTGAGAGGATTGGCATTGTATTTATTCACCATTGTTACTTTCCATTGTATGAAGAGAAGAGATCTCTATTAGGGAACTCAAGATCCCTCCCAAGGAGGAGGAGGGTATTCATAAGTCCCTGCCTTTCTCTACGGTGCTAGCCTATCAATACATTGATCCATTGGTAGCTATATGATTGCCATTTTCATTTTTCATGGTTCTAGTTCTTGCAAGTTTTTCTAACCTTTGTTTCCTTTTGTTTTTATTTTTATTTCCTTGTTTCATGTGTATTTGGTTATCTAATCAACTCACAAACCTCTATCTTGTTTAGCTGACTTAAATAGGCAAGTAAGTGTTGTTCATTTTCTCACCCATGTGACATAACCAACACAACATATTGGCGACTCCACCGTGTGTTGGTTTTGTCACATGGGCGAGCAAAAACACAACACTTTGTTGGACACACCTACCACACTTAGAGGGGGGGGGGGTGAATGAGTGTGGGGCTCTTTTTCCCAAAACTTCCCTTTTTCACAAAACTCCTTAGTTAACATTTAACATTTACTCATTACTCATTGTTGTCATTTATAACTAGTTAGATGTGAACATATATCAACAACATATATAAAAAATACATCATCAACAAGTCATCACCACAAGGAACACAAAGAACACAAGATGCATGTACATTTTTTCTTTTTATTATGGACAACAATCCGGGGGTTTTCCAGCAACAACTGAAAAGAGTACAACTCTACAAGAGCACCATCTCTATATGCAAGACTCAACTTACATTCTCAGCATAAACTGAGATGAGGCAACAATCCTCAACAAATATCAATCTGTCAACATGTACACGACCTATTAGTAGTGCAGCCTGCGTGTGTACATTCCCTGGCTCACTACATCCCCCATGTGTATGCAACCAATGTATACAGAAGCGTGTGTATACCTTCTGAGAAATTAGGGTTTATCCTTCAAGATCAACTTAGATCCTCTGTAAACAATATATCATTATGTTCTATCTTTGACTGTCTAATCTGACCACCAGCCAGTTGTTAGGACCACACAATGTACCCTTTTTGCCCATACTTTTTGCCATTATTATACCCCTGATCACCTGTATTTAGACTCATATTATCACTCCATCTGATCATTCCAAGGTATATAACATCCTTTCTCATTTCTACACGTTTAATTTGTTTTGCATGATATTTTACATTACTCTCGTACTAAACTATTGAGTAGAAGTGCATAAGTGTCCATAACTGCAGATTAGCATTTGAGGCCTGTGCTGAAACACAGAACTGTCCTGATGCTGAAACACGGAGCTGCTACACAGTCTAAGGTCGCATATGCCGAAACACAGAGCTGCTACATAGTTCGAGGATGCAGATGCTGAAACACGGAGCTGTCACACAGTTCAGAATTGCAATGCTGAAACATAGAAGGAGACCGCCAACGATGCTGAAACACAAGCCGTTACAGTTAGCGGTCAAGGCCAACATAGTCAAGAGTGCAATTCATGTGGCTGAAACAACCCGTGAAATGCGATGCTGAAACAGTATCAACAACGATGAAAATGAGTTGTTACACCAGCCGTAACAACAATACCTCGTTCAGCTCCTGTAACAACAATCGGTTGCGTGAGAATAGGACATCTTATGCTGAATTAGAAAGAAGATCCGATTTAGGATATGATTCATATATGCTTTGTAATGATTGTATCAAAGGGATTTCCTCTTTAAATTCAGGGGAAATCACCATTCGAATATCGAAGTTTTGATACATTGAATCAACTCCAGAGAAGCGAGACATATCATATTCTTTCAATTTGTAATGTGATATTTCGACAGATGAATATAAAACTGCTCTGAGTATTCTTCTCTAGCTTTTTGTTCAGGGGAATCTTGTGAGAAGGGAGGGCCCACCTTCATCACAAGATTCACCCATTAGATAGAAGTGTGTTAGTATAATTTCTGTTTACGTTTTGTTTAACTATCGTTTGCTGAAACACTGTTTTAATGAATTCCGCTTTGTTGAAACACGACTAACTCTGTCTTAGTTAATGAATGAAATTCATAATTCTTTTTATCAATCTTGTGTGATGATTTTGTGAGGCTAGCAGGGAATTGGTTAAGGTTCCTTTCTCAGACAGAAAGGGATCAAGACATCATACCCTCTGTAGAATTCATTTCCTGTTGCAAAGTGTGCTAGCCAGAGATTTGGTTAAAGTGTTCCTGCTCAGACAGAAAGGGACTACAACACCTTGTCTTCTATAGATTTCCTTTGCCTTTGCGTTAGACAGAGATTTGGTTAAAGTGTTCCTGCTTAGACAGAAAGGGACTACAACACCTTATCTTCTGTAGATTTCCTTTATCCCTGCAAATGTGCTAGCCAGAGATTTGGTTAAAGTGTTCCTGCTCAGATAGAAAGGAACTACAACACCTGGTCTTCTGTAGATTTCCTTTATCCCTGCAAGTGTACTAGCCAGAGATTTGGTTAAAGTGTTCCTGCTCAGACAGAAAGGAACTACAACACCTGGTCTTCTGTATATTTCCTTTGCCTTCGCAAGTGTGTTATCCTGGGATTGGATTAAGGGTTCCTACTCAGAAAGGAAAGAACCAAAGCATCCTGTTCTCTGTAGACTTTCCTTGGTGTTAGCTAGAACTGGGTTAGAGATCCCTGCTCAGAAAGAAAGGAATTAGACTTCCCTGTTCTCTGTAGACCTCAACTTCACAAGTGTGCTAAAACAGAAGTAAGGCTCAAAGCTCCTGCTTAGACAGAAAGGAACTAAGTTCTTTGTTTTCTGTTAGATAGAGTTAATTGTTTTCTGCATTATTGTTTTCATGAAAGGAGTGTTAATGATGAAGTTTCTATTTGAGAGTAAGGGTCCTATTCTCTGATTGCAGAATAATTATTCTTTCCCATTGCAAGTATTATTTTAATGTAATCTAGGATTCTTAGATTGATCTTTAAGGAATTGCAATAGGGAGGTTACTTTCCTATGATTTAATTCAGAGCTTCAGTTCATTCAAGCAAGTATAAATAGTATAGGTTTCTTTACTACAACACTAAGTTGCTTTTGGAATTGAGCATATACTGTGCGTGGCTATCTTTGAAACAAAAGACTTCCCTGGGTTGATAATTTATGTTTCACTTGGTTGTTTAAAATTAATTAAGAAATTATAGTGACCAACATTTTGGCGCCGTTGCTGGGGAAGATAGCTATAGATTTCATAAGCATTTGTGATTTTCTTTTCTTTAGATAAAAAGAATGCATGAAAGACCCCAAAAACCCCAAGGATAATAACCCTACAGGTGGCAAGGGAAAAGGAAAAGGAGGAAGAAAGACTTTCATTGACGACATTGCATCCAAGTCTGAATCTGCTGCTCAACGACCAAATCTTCAAAAGAATTCCCAGCCTTCATTTCGAGCAATTTTTGGAACAG
>ML805329.1:210682-228160 GCA_009831015.1 Picea engelmannii
TAGACCTGGTGTATATGATCACATTCCTACAAACCTTCCTTAACTTTAACAACAAGAGACTAGCATTTTTATCAAACTTTTCTTTAGTCTCACATGCCTAGTTTTGGATTAGTCAACAACTCTAACTTGAAGTAATCATAACTTTGAACCTGTAATGTATAAAGATCTGAAACTTATACACAATTTTCTTTAGTGTGTTTTATGCAATTCCTCCAGGTGTCACTACTTGGAACCTCTCAGAAAAGGAGTTATATAAAAAATGGCATACCTTGCTAAATTCCGGCTTATTCTAGAGAGAGACCTTGTATAGTGTGCCCCGCACGACATATTCATTGAATTGATATAAAAATATAAAAAAGAATACTACAGACTATAAACTAACCAACACATTTGGTCTCACTTAATTTGGATTTGTTATTAAGAATTTATGATATTTTTACCTGAAACACTTGTTTTTTGACTAGTTTCAAGACTAGCCACAAACCCTATTTTCCACGGAGTGTAAATCCCAAAATACAACGAACCACAAGATTAATTTTTTACCAAAGATACTTGGGTATGTTTTCTTAATGGCATAGGAATTTCATGATCTGAATCATTATAGAAAAAACGTTATAGCAAAAATGGTGAGATGACCTGTAAATAACATACCTTAGAAAGCACCATCAAAAGAATTTATCCTTCCTTGCATTTCGGCCTTCTTTTCTTCAATTTCCCTCATAAATTAGGCTTAGATATCCTTGGTTACCTAAGAAACATATATGTATTCAATATGCTCAAGTGTGATTAAAATGAGAGAGCCTTACCTCTTATTTATACTCTCCAAGTAGCTTCCTTAAAAACATCTTCTAGGTCACTTGGCCTACTTTCCTTATTTTAGGGTTAACGCACTTCTAATTTCTCGATTAAATTTATTATTGAAATTTTTTATTTTGTATTCACTTTGAATTATAATACACTCATCACTTCACTTTATTATTTACCTTTTAAAATCTCTTAAACTACTTTGACTACTTTGACCTTTTGGGGCTTCTAGATGACATATGAGGGTCCTCCAACTTCGTAAGGCCATAACTCTGAAACCATGAGGAGTTAGGTGACATTCCACATACCACCAGAAATGGAATGACATGTAGTATCCATATAGAATAGTATTACCTTCAAATATAGAAAAAATCATACCGTTATCCATCAAACAAACTTGGTTCCATTACCCAAACCTGGGTTCTCCAACTTCACATGGTCATAACTCTCTAACCGTGAGGAGTTATGTAATGTTATACATACCACGGGAAATGGCATGAAAAGCACTATCCATCTAGGATAGTTTCCCTGACAAATTCACTGTCCTTCATCTCATTATTCCACAATTAATCATGGGTTCTCTTACTCCGCAAAGCGTCTTCCCGTGAGGGATTTCACCATAAGGGGACCACTTTGGAGTTCATCCATATTTACTTATTATCAAACATGACAAAACAATAATGAGTCATATTTACATCAAACATTCTTGGGTCCATTACCCAAACCTTTGTGCTACGGGGCTTTCTTCAAGGGTTTACATCAATGACATCCAACCTTAATCAACAATTGCGGGTCATTCTTCTTACTATTGTTCTACTTAAACATGCAATCTATCATACCATTCATAAGATATAATATTTCATTCATTCATATTATTCATTATGAATACATATTCTAGTGCACACTGTAATTAAAACCATTCATTCATCTAACCATTTAACCATAATTACAGAAATAACAAAACCATTCAGACACATTGCAACACAAGGTTTTATCATGGTTCACACCCCTGGGGCTATGTCCACAAAGATCTTATTTTTATTTCTTCTTCTTCATCAAAATAGTTTTTCACGCATTACATCATAGGATTTTTTAATAGTGGTGAGGCAGGCCAACATTGCACCAAGCTCCACATCTTGCGATCTGACCCTCGGTTACATCAACTCCATCCTGAGCTCCACAACTCTCAACAATACAAAGACTCAAAACTGAAAATGACTCTCCAAAAGTAAGTTCTCTCCCAAAGATACACACATAAATATATTGATCATCCTTCAATATACAAATACCTGATACATCTTATTTATACTACAGAATGGGTTAAAACCCTTACATTATGACTCCAAAACCCTAACCCTAACATGGATAGGTTTTTCCATATATGCATCGGATTTCCAGAAATCCTGTTGCGTGTTTCTTCCTTTGCCCTTTGTCATGCTGGTCTTCCTTATTTTTTGGTGCATATTGTTTCCTTTGGTCCATGATGCCTTTCTTACTGCGCTTACTCCCAAAAACACCTGCTCCAACAAGCCCCCAACACTAACATGTGTCTCTTCCTAAGCCACTTAGTTCACTTGCTGTAATGCTACCTCCAATGCATGAAACTTCTTTACCAAAATCTGAAACTTTATCCTTTTCCTACACACTTTTTTCTGCCAGTATCTCCACATCCTGCACTGTTATGTTCTCTTTCAACACTTCCCTGCTTTCTGCATGTACCTGTTCCATGTTGGCTTTCTTTGTTTCTAGCACTGTTATCATTTGTACTGCTTGCTCTTGTAGGGGTTCCAACTGAGCCTGTCATGATTTTTTCGCTTCTTGCGCAACCTTGACCTCTTCTGTTATTGGATAAATTTGTAAGTGCGGACACAAACCAATATCCCTAGATCCACCTGGATCTAGAACAAAGCAAGACAGAATAATAATCTTTCCCTAGATTTTAACTATTGAATGTATTAGGAGGCAAGAACAAAGAACATACCTTATGACCACTTCCTTTGGTCTTTGTTTCTCTCACTTCACTCCAGTTCTCTCGTACAGTCAAAACCAAAACAATACAAACCAACCGAAGTGAAGAAAGCACAATCTATTCAACAGTCAATCTATGTATATGATCAAGGAGTTATACAATAAAGTGGAGATAGCTTTATGGGAAAGGGACATATTACTGTATCATATTGATGGAAAGTAAAGATTACAACCTAAGCCTTGATGTTGCAAACTTCCTTTCAATGACCCTTGGCTCTGACACACACACTTTCTCACTTGTATGAAGAAGATCAACCACCTTTGATAAACTTGTTGGAGTTCTCTAGCTGTTGTAGCTTCAGTCCTTCACACAGTCTCTCACTAATTCTCCAATAAATCTCTTGCTTGTTTGCCTCTAACCTTTTCCATGAGAATCCCCTCAATATATAAGAGAGAATGAATTAGTTACTTGGATAAGAATAATCCCAAGATATCAAGAAATCCAGTACTTAGATAACCATTCGAATGCCATCTCATCCTTCTAGAAGATTCCCTTCTAGAAGCTTCGACAATTCATCTTTTTCCCTTCTTTAGAAAGTGGTCGCACCCTAGTAGTTATACATAGTGCGAACTTCTCTCACCCTGGCTTAAGGCAGCCTGCAAGAATTATGCATTATCGTAGGAAAATATACTAGCAGCCTGCGAACAGTCCTCAAAAATGTAATTTCTGGAAAGAGATAAAGGTAACTTTTCTCAGGAGAAAGTTCTAATGAAGAGCCTGAATACACCATCATCAATACATCATCATGATGACCAAAATCATGGGTAATAGAATGCCCCCCAAAGTATGAGTTTGGAACCAGTGACAACCGATATACTTTGTAAGTTGCATGTGTGTATCGAGAACCAGGAGCACATCTAATCAGAAACCTGCGAACAACCAAGCATCTGCAGAATATCATATATACCAATTCTGAGGTAGGCATTCCCATACTCAGGTCACAGACTGATGACATTATAGACATGGGTCATGGCCACCAATCATACACTATGGATCCATGCCGTCAAAATATAGCATAGCCACCTTAATACACTGTGGATCTATGCGAGAAATTTCAAATCAAGATGACATAGCCACGAAACATACACAGTGGATCTATGTGTCACAAATTATACATACTCCATCGCAACCAGGACTACAAAGATGATATCCAAGGTCTTCAATCTCGTCGCCCAAAGTACGTATCTAACCATGTGATTACATGTGTTGAAGTCGAACATGGTAGAAACCACTTGATTACCGGTCATTGATGAAACCGTTAACAAGTGCAAGGGAAATCACCATTGATGTCAATGACTCCCAAGGTACACTAGTACAATCCAACGAATGTGAATAAATGAGATGAAGTCAAACACTCGGTGGAATATTCCGATCAGGGGTCAATGATGTAAACCCACTATCGAAAGCGAGGAAACTTGCCATTGAGGCATGCAAGTTCCAAGGTACCAAATAATTTCTAAGTCTTGATTCCGGATAATGAGTTGAATTCGACGGAACAAAACTCGTCACAGGAGGGCCTTGATGTATCCCCCATCAATGACACGAAATGAGTAACAGAGTTTGAAGGTGAAACAGAGCATGACATGAATTGGACTGGACACAGGGAAGGATGACACAGAGAGAATAGATAACTGCAGATGGCCGACTCAATATAGGTTTTAGATGAACTTCTCTTGAACATATGAATGACACAACCAATGATTTGGTAGCATTGACTCAAATATGACAAAGGGAATGACCTTGTAGCAAATTGAATGAGAGACAAATGGATTTCCCAAACTGGCTTCAAATGATGAATAGGGGGTGTCATGTTCAAGAGCGACACTTACTGCCAATCAATACGAAGATGAAACATATCCCTTTCCCAAATTTTCCCCCACCATTTTTGGCAAGTACCTCTTTATTTTTACGCAAGCTTGAGGAGGATAACATATGCTTGTTGATGTAAGCTTATCCTTCGGACGATTCCCTCAGAGTATTTTTAACGAACCCTAAGAAGGAGTGGTTCGGTCCCATCACAGGTCTATCAATGTTTGTTTAATGAGTCCAGAGATAGTAAACTCGAAGGTTTTTCAAGATTATAGAGTTTGGAAAAACACTTAAAAGAGAACTCTCTCAGTTCCTTTTTCGTAAAGTAATCTGGACGAGACCGAAAAAGAGATAAATTATCGCTCACCAGACACGTACTTCAAATACTTTAGCGAGCGTGAAAATAGCAAGGTCGCTTGGCGATCTTTTCATGTTTAGAGAGGCTGAAAAGAGCTTAAAGAGGACTCCAGGGGGGTTCCTTTTTCATATAACCTTGTTGAGCCTGAAAAAGTGATAAAACTATGCTCAATCACGTTCTCATGTTTTTCATGAGCGCAAGAACAAACAAAAACGACGCTCGAGTTTTTATGTAAAAACCATAAAAACAATCAAAAACACGCCATAGCGAAGAAAAATATGTCCATATCCTTGTATTTAATCATCAATGTCATCACACCTGCAAGTCATTACACTCATCTTGATATTAGGGATTAGGTTTAATCAATAAATAAGCATAAAAAACCCAAAATGACATAGTAAAAAGTAAATCAAATGAGTAAATAATCATTTTTACCATATCATTTCACATTTCCACTATTAAGCTCCAAAACCCCCTTTTTACCCTCCGAATTTGGCGTCGATTTCCAGGAGCTACAAGAGACCATTCAATGAGCTGTCTGTGATATTAAGGTAATCCATTCATCCTTGACATTTTCATGGTTTAAATATTTAATTTCATTGGTTAAAACTTCTATTTCAAATTTTTTTTTGAACCCTATATGCACGTTGGCATTCTCGCAGGCAGCCCATACAGGACCTGTGAGAATGATGCATTCTCGCAGGTGAGCCTTAAGCCACCTACGAGGTTCTCTCACTGTGCTAATGGGGCACCAGTGAGAACCGCAAACTTCAAAAAAAAATTAAAATTTTAGCCAATGAAAAAGATCTAGTTTATGAAAAAAGTCATTAATCCTCCTTTTATGTTCCTTGTGCAGATATTTGACCATCAACATGGTGCTTGAGTGGCGTGAAAGGGAACATGAAGAGGATAATTCAATGGCCGAGAATCATCCTCCCACCATAGCTGCATTGAGAGATTGTGGGCTCTTAAAATACTTTCGCATCCCGGGCATGAGGGCCCAAGTCAGACTACTAGAGTACCTGGTCCGTATGTGGGACCCAGATCAGCAGGTTTTCAATGTAGGAGCTCAAACACTGTCCATAGACATTGAGGACATATAATTTTTGACTGGATTGTCCAGGCGCGGGTATTATGTCAGCCTGACCGGTAGTAGAGGTGGCGGGCTCAAGATGAGTGAGTACTGCAATCAATACTGTGTACCTAAGGCTGAGAGGAAAAAGGGAAAAGTGGCTATCTGGGGGGTACAAGACTTGACCCTCTGCACTATTCTTTTTACTATAGCTCGGATGGCTGGGAGTTCTTCTCCTCATATGGCATTACAGAGCTACTTCCAGTACGCCATCGAGTGTACTGAGCCTCGAGTATTCAACTGGGCAGATGTCGTGCTTCGCAGTATCGAAAGGCAATTAACCAAATGCAGGTGAGGTGAATTGAAACAATTTGGCTATGGATCTTTGCTGGTGTCCTTCTTCCTCGAGAGGGTCCCCATATTTATACTACAGGTTGAGTGGGACTTCCCGGGTCCTAGGGATCCAAGAATGTTGAGGTGGTGTCGGCTCATGGCCCGACACGTGGCAGGACCAATCGTCAAGTACGACGATATTTTCTTTGACTGGCTTCAAAACTAGATGTTGATGGTCGATGACTATGCTTATGTCGGGTTGGATTTCCGAGGAGATCTATATTTAGCACTGCCTGAGGACGCTCAGTGGGGAGACCTCGGTAAGAAGTACACGCATTTTCTCTTTTTAAATGTTTTTGAATTTTTTATCATATTCAAATGTTTTTGTTTTATATATTTATCCAAAGGCTAACACAAAATGTTTGTTGATAACACAGATGTTGGACCGTATAGACCTCCCGACACCTCTCCTATCTAGTGACGAGGAGAGGTAGCAACAACACCACCACAGTTTGCTGAAGATTATCAGGTGGTGGAACAGAATTTAGAGGGCCTGACAACATACATTCCAGATATGACTCTGGAAGAGGTTCCATGACGTGATCAACGTCACACTGTAGGGGTATCAACAGCTATGGTTCGACTGCTTCGTAGGGTTGCTAGGGCAGTCGTGTGTTACCATGAACATCATCCATGACATCACTTTGTAAAAGATATAAGCTTCAATTTTTTATATTTTGGTCTTCGGACAAACTTTTTGTAAAAAACAAACTCTTTTGATCGTTATATATACAGATGGATTCTACCGGTCTACTTTATATTGTGTGAATTTTAATGTGTTTGATTTATAAATGGTTCAAATGTCTTTCCAATACATAATTAGCCAATGCGTCTGTTAATGTATTAAGACATCTAGGAATATGTTGATATTCATTGTGATCAAAATAACGTTCCAAGAGGCAAATTCGCAAATACACCCGTAACAAAGTAGGACTTCGAATAGAGTAGATATTACTTAGCTATAGTACTATAAGCTATGAGTCAAGTCGCACAACCAAATGACGAATTCCAAGCGAGATAGCATCAACCAATAATTCAATAATGGCACTATACTCTGCAATGTTGTTGGTTGCACGCCCGAGGCACACACCTTGTAAAGATACAAGTTCATTTGTTGGGGCATAGATTGCCCATGTAGCAGACACAAGGTTCCAAGTACTACGGCTAGCGCCATCAGTGAAGCCAATATAGGGTAGCGAAGACTTCGACATCTAGAAATTAAACACAACGTCACATAAGGGCAGAGACCAGATACATAAAGTAACACACACAAAGTATGATACATAAAATACAAGTACTTGTGCAAAAAAGACTTATGCATAGTACTTCTTCAAGTACAACCCATTCCTGGGTTCACTCAAAGGGATACCATCATAATCTACGAGCTCATATGCTCCTTTTTCCAAAACTCGGTGAACAATATAAGGACCTCACCACATTGGTTCGAATTTCCCAGCTCCTAACACATCTTGATCCTGTTCATAGAGAAGAACAAGATCACCTTCAGAGAAAACGTGAGGCTTGACATGCTTGTCATACTGTGCCTTGACATGTTTCTTCTGGGCTTCTATTACTAGAGTGGCGTCATGTCGAGTTTCATCTAATCACATCAGATACAATAGACGTTCTTCTTCAGCAAAAGTATTGGGTAAGAGTTCAATAGCTAGCTTTAAAGAGGATATCTCGCATTCTATAGGAAGAATGGCTTCCACACCATAGATGAGTCGAAAAGGTGTAAACCTAGTAGCGGATTTGACAGATATCCGATATTCCCACAATGCCGAAAACAACATCGTGTGCCATCTTGTTTTATGAATTCCTATCATCTGTCAAAGAATAGTTATAAGAACTTTGTTGATTGCTTCGACCTAGTCATTAGCTTGTGGATAATAGGGTGTTGAGTTATCATGATGAAGACCCAACTTTTTCATAAGTTCAGACATCATAAAATTCCTAAAATGACTACCGTGATCAGTAACGATAGCTTGGGGAACACCAAAATGAGCTATGACATGGTTAAAAAGAAGCAACGTTGTAGTCTTTCCAGTATTATCAAATGTTGGCATCGCCTCGGCCCATTTCATGAAATAATCAACAGCTACAATGATGTAACCATGCCCCCCGTCCGAGTGAGGGTGACATGTCATGAAGTCGATGCCCCATTTTTCAAAAGGACTAACTGAGACCACAGGATGAAGAGGAGCAGGATGTGACCTAATTTTCTGGTTGTAGGTCTGGCAGGCATGGCATTTCTGACCGACAGTAATGCAGTCGTTAAACAAGGAAGGCCAAAAATACCCTGCGCGTAAGATCTTCTGGGCAGTAGCATACCCAGACATATGACCACCACATGCTCCAGAATGGCAGTCATTCAGAGCTTTCTCAGCTTCGTCAAATGTTAAACAATGTTGAAAAACAGAGTCAATTCCTCGATGGTAAAGAGTATCTCTGAGGATAATATATTGACGATCTTGATAGCGTATGCGACATCGTTCAGTGCTAGACAAAGCAGGCTATAAAGTCTGGGTTTGGAGATATATAATGATATCCCCATACCAAATATCATGCTAATAAGGAAAAGAGATTCATCAGGTAATGAATCTACTACTACATTTGTCGTTGCAGAGTGAGGAAAATCGCATATCAACTCAGTGAAAACTAAGGATTTCTTAGACATGGCGCAATTGAATTCCAAGTCAAACTCCTGGAGTATGAAAATTCATTTGGAGTATTTTCCCCCAAGCAATTGACGTGTCAAAATATGTTGCATAGGGTTGCAATGAGAAATCATTGTAGTTTTCCTTGAGAGGATATAATGTCGGAAGCGTTGAATGGCTTGAACGACAGCCAAGGCCAATTTTTCAACATGTTGATACTTGATTTCAGTTGATGTGAGACTTCGACTCAAGTAATAAATAACATGTTCAACATGCACATCATACTCTTGGACTAGAACCATGCCAATAGTATACTCTGAGGCAACAAGATAAAGAAAATAATGGCGACTATAATCGGGAGGAAAGAGAAGCGAAGCTCGTGTTAAGGACAACTTCAAAGCTTCAAAAGCCTTGCTAGCAACGGTATCCCAAACGAACTCTGAATCTTTCTTTAGTAGCCGTGTAAAACCACAAGTACTCTCGGTGTAATTAGGGATGAAACGATGAAGAAAGTTTGCTTTCCCCTGCAAACTTTTCAACTGGCACAATGTAGAAGGAGGGAGATTAAGGATCTCCTCAACCTTAAGAGGATCCACCTGGATCCCTTGACACGAAACAATAAAACCTAGAAGACGGCCGGATTCTACACAAAAAATGCATTTATGAGGATTTAAACGTATACGATAGAATTGACAATGAACAAAAATGGCTCGGAGATGAGTGGGGTGATCGACTTGGCGCAAAGAATGAGCTGGTAATCGTCCAAATAGGGTTAAACAATATGCTTTATATCATGAAAAGCATAAGACATAACACGTTGAAACGTCATGCCAACATTCTTAAGACCAAAGGGAAGTTTCCTATAGACAAAAGTACCCCAAGGACAAATAAAAGCAGTCTTATGTTGGTCCTCGGGAGCGATGTTAATTTGATTATAGCCGGAGAAACCATCCATGAGAGAGAAGATTTCACTTCCAACACAGTCATCGACAATTTGGTCGACAAAAGGGGTTGGAAAGTTGTCTTTTGGACAGGCTTTGTTAATATCCCTATAATCAACACATACACGAATACTGCCTCCTTTCTTGTCAATCAGGACAGGATTGGAAACCCATTCTGTAAGAGCCACCGGATAAATAAAGCCAACTTTTAGAAGTTTTTCAACTTCAAGCTTGATAGTTTCTGCTTTACGTGGGTGGACTGGATGAAGGCGTTGCCGGATAGGTTTAGCTCCGGGGTATGTATTTATCTCATGTACAACAATTGCAGGGTCGATACCTGGCATCTCTTCATAGCTCCAGGAGAAGATGTCACAGAATTCTTTGAACAGAGACGTATAGGTGACGATTTCGTCGGGAGAACACGAAGCTCCAATATGAACATTTTCAACTATCCCAGGTTTAATGGATATGTGAATGGGAATCGTGGGCGAGATATTACTGAGGTTACCTTCGGAAAACACATCATGTGCAGACGCGGGAATGGTTGAAATGACAACAACGGTCATCGGAGTCGAAATCTGTTGGTAGTTCTCAAGAGTGTGTTATTCCAGAAAGAGTATGGAACGATGATGCCCATCATCCCAAGGGGTGTCTTCCATGATGGACATGATCATCTCGTCAGTGGGAAAAATAACACGAAAAGGATCAGGAGACAACTCATCAAGAGAAGAAGCAGAAGGTGTTTCCAATTGAATGGCTTGATAGGCTGATTCAACCGGACTTAACGACATTACGTCGCCAAAATGAAGATGATCTCGAGGTTCAAGGACAATCCAAGGGTCATGTGATGCAGGAAGTTCGTGAGGCATGGTGGAGATCGTATTGATAGAAGCAACTGACGGGCGTGGAACATCGAGCGGTGGAATGGGAAAAGTGCCCATTAACGAGGAGTCCTTTAAAAGGCCTACACCGATGTTCTCATAACCCGGCGGGGTTTTAGCAATAAACGACACGTTGCCAGTATGAGTATTGGAATTGAAGAAGGCAAGTTGGTCAACGTTAACAACCTTTCCTTGATGAGGGAAATGTACTACATGGAAAAGGGTTGACACAATGACACACATGGAATCGATCCAGCTGCAACCAAGAAAAAGATTATAATCAAGGGGAGCGTCGAAGACTTCCACTTCAACTTGGACCATTTTACCTTCTAACATGATAGGAAACGAAGGAAGAACACCGTAAGGCTTAAAACCAGAGCCATTGAAGGCTTTAAGAGTGTTATGGGATTCATTCAAGGGAGGAGATCCAATGGATTTCCAACAAGCAAAATACATTACACACATTGAGGCACCCTCATCGATAACAGTTCGACAAATGTTCTTGTCAGAGATAACAACTTGTATCTGGAACGCAAGTTGTGCGGGTAACCGTGGAATGTGATCATCCAAGTCAAAGACTATTAAATTCATATATGTCGGGTCAATTCCACCGATTTCTTTCAACAGTGCCTTCTGTTGTGCAGGACAAGACTGAAGGACTTCAAGGGCTGACATCGCTGAAGGTGCCTGGGCCAGATCTTCCACAATACTGTAGTTCTGGGCCGCACGAGCATGAGGATTGAAAGCCAATTTCTGAACGACACCCTTTGGGGGGGGTCACAGAACTGTATCAAGGCTCGGTCGTTCGAGATGAAGAGGACCGTTTGTAGGTGGAGTCGGTGGAGAGGGTTGGACCAAAGCAGGAGGTAAATCGTCAACCTTCTCCTTAGACAGAGTATAATCTTTGGCTCTAGTCATGAGTGCAACATTGTTTTTCTTAGAATCACCAGTACACATCAAAACATATGTTGTGGTAGAAGTAGATGGTTGGTCATGAATAACCAACTGAGCCTGTTGTTGAGACGGGAAGGGTTGTGACAAGACTGCCGGTGTAGATGGTTTCGGGGTTCCCTGAAGGAACTTAGTGACCTCGGCATGTCGTGGACAATCCTTCGTGTAGTGATAGTCACCACATATAAGGCAAGGGTAGCGGGGTTTTCTCTTATCTCGATCTTCAACAGGGGTATTTTTAGGCTGCTCTATTTGATTATTATTTTTGCCCTCCTTATTCTTGCCTCTCCCCTTTTTAGATTTATTTTTACCGGTTGGGGTAGATTGAACGGCGTTCACCTCAGAAGTTTTACCGGTGGGAGTGGCAGGAGACGGAGCATTTTGAACATTAGAAGTAGCAGACTTAGGGTTGGTGCTTGAAATAGAATGTGATTGGGCTTGGGTAGTACCAATCACATCGTAAGCTGCATGTGAGGCAGTTGGAGCAGTTGAAGTGCTGGAAGTATTAGGACGAGGTAAATCAGGTAATAAATCATAAAGAGTGCCCATTTGTGAATAAACGAGATAAAGATATTGAGCACGACTTATAACCTACTCTTCCGTGATGAAACCACCCATGGCTATCTCCTTACCTATTTCGTTCAAAAAAGATTTTGTAAACCATTCTGCCAGCAACTGATCGGGGAGCTCAAGTTTAATGAGACGTCGTCTCCTTCGCCACTCGTGAATATGATCAGATATATGAGTGCCTTTACTTTGTTTAAAGGAAGTTAAAATATCAGTTCTTGTATCATAACGGACCGTTAACTGGTAATGCGTAAGGAAATCCATAGCTAAAGTGTTAAAATCAGAGAAGAAACCTTGTGGCAATTCAATATACCACTTCGCAGTAGAACTGGTAAGGGTTCGTTGAAAAAGATGTAATCTAACAGAGTCATCCATCAACGAGTTGGATGAACACCAGAGGTTAAAAGTCATAACATGATTGTTTGGGTCCTCTCCCACTTTACCATCAAATTTAGGAATGTCCGATGGAAGCGTGGCGGGCATAACAGGCCATTGGGGAGAGTGACAAATAGGATCATTCAAAATCCTAGACAAATATGGAAAATCCAAAGTAGCGAGAAAAGGTAACTGTAGATTCACCTATGGGTACTGGTGACTTTGGGATGGAAGCCCTGTTGGAAAACCAGTAGGACCGTACGCAATCTGCCCATAGTGGGAAGACCCAGGCTAATTCGGTGGTGGTGGGAGAGGATAGTAACTCGGAGGATTATAACCTTGAGCGGGGACATGAGTTTGAGCATTCGTACCCCAAATAGGATTTGGTATACCTGGATATGGTTGGCCTATAGTAGGGACAGGTTGTTGTCCCCCAGTTGTTTGAGGAAGATTTTGTATCATTTGATTCCAATACTGGGCCAAAGCAGGAGGTATATTTTGTCCAAAAGGTGGGGTCAGTCCCCCTATCGTAGGATCGTAGGTGGAGTTCTAATCGGAAGTTGTGTCCCAATCGTAGGTTGTGTAGGAATGGGATTGTGTCCGGTAAGAGGAAAATGAAGCATACCACCTTGCCCACCAACAGGAATATGCAAGTTTGGTGCAATGGTCGGTATAGTGCCACTAGGATGAGGATTTCCAAAAGGAAATTGAGGGAGTGTCGGAATAAAACCGGGAATAGGGTGCCCATGAAAAGAAGGGCCACCAGGAGTCCTAGATGGGGTTTGCGAAGGTGTTGGATTGGAAGGATTCAAAAAAGCATTCAACGCATGGTACCCGAGTGGTAGTGTCGGAGTGACATTGGGCGTTCACTGGGTGTTTATAGGAGGAAGACCAGCTGTAGTGAATCCGGTTGGGACACTCGTAGTGTTCGTGAGATAGGCCATCTCAGCAGGGAGAGTAAAGTGATAAGTGGTATTCATCGGTATGGTTTCTGTCTCAGAAAACACTAGAGGGTTGATTTTGGAGACCACAGGCGAATCAGGACTAAAAAGGGTCCTGTGGAAATCACCTGTAGACCAAAAAGGATCTTGGCCTTCTACACCGGGAAAGGGCCCAACGGGTGATCCAAAAGAAGTAACAACTAAGTCTCCAGAAGAATTTAATCGTACAAAGGGTCGTTCACCATGGCAAATTCGATAGTCCTCTCTAGTATTAGTAATTCGAAAAGGTTCTAGAGATTCAGTTGATTCCACTTGGGGTGTGGTAACAACAGCGGCTTCATCGTGCTGAGGATAGTCCTCGGGTGTAGCTGTAGGCAAGGGTTGTGACTCATCCAGATGCTCTAGAGATAAACCCTGCATTCTACATGAGCGATGTGGGGGAGCTATAGTAAATGAGTGACAAGCTCTGTGAAGAAACTTCTATGGTCAACTTCGAGAAACAAACAACACATGCTAATAAACAAAATCTAGGAAGCAATCACCAAGCAAACAAGAACTTCTAATTTCGGAGCAACTAGTTGGTGATGAAATCCAACGTCACAACAACGAGACGAGAAGGGGCGGGGCTAGGGTGGAAAAGTTACACTGACGACCTGCTTAATGGACTTACACCCTGGTGCAAGCTCCCACACATAATCATGGGTATACCCTCCAAGGAGCCTGAGTGAGTTTGGTCAACGTCAATTCCAGGTACCGTGAAGACTTTCCCCTCCATAGTCACCTTGGGTAAGAACCTAGAGAGATAGGCCACTAAGGTCACCACAAACAACAGTAAAAACCTAGGGGAACAGTCGACAGTCTGATCCACATGCAAGGCCAGGGTATCTAGCCCGAAATCAACTCAAAAGGCTTCCACTCATCATTGTGGGTATTCCTCCGAGTGACCCCCGTAATACGTGCAATCTCTACACTGATGTCAACAAAGCAGGGTGAGTAACTCTGCCAACACCAATGCGACCTAGTGCTTGACCCTTGTGTGAGAAGGGCTGCCCAGTACAATATGTTGCAAATGGAATTTAACACTCCCTAACTCAAGATGTTATTGTGTGTTTTTAGCTTTTTGAGAGTGTATCTCTCTTCCTACTCCAAAGCACTAGCCTAGCTAAATGTTGGTGTAAAAGAGCCCTAGAAAAGAGTTACTAGTTAAATTTTATGATTACGCAGTGTTTTTAAGAGTTGTTGTTTACTCAAAGGTAATAGAAGTGAAACTTATGTTGTATGACTCTGACCCAACAATGCAAGGATGATAATGAAAAAGACAATGTTTCATTCAATGAATCCTATGTATGGGAGAGAGAAGAAGTTTTCCATATCAACCCTGAACTCTAATTCAAAATTTCCTTTCAAATTCCAACACAAACAATTATATGTCAAATGAAAATTCTCTATTGTGTCTTTTCAAATACTTCAACAATCTCAATAATTTGATTTTTCAATGTTTTCTAAATGACAAAAACAAATTTTGAAAGAAAAACCTGTTGTTCACTTTTCAAAAAGGACTCAGACTATGACAACAAGATTACAGAAAATCAAATCAACAAACAAGCAAAAAACCCAATCAACTCTTTCAATGAAAGAAAAAATAAAGAGCAAACCAATTTAGTTGTTTCAAATGCAAAAGAAAATGACCTTTCAAACCATAAGCAAATGAAACAAACCAAGCACTTAAATTTCAACCAATCACTGGTTCTTAACTAATCAGACACATTCAGCTTCTGAAGTCAGAGCGAATGGTGTTACCAAGAAAAGCCAAGAAATGAAAGTCAAGCCACAAATCACAAGAAAAGCCTTGAAACCCTAAGACTATTCATGCATGCAAACTAAAGCAAGAAATATATCAATCAGAGGTCCAAGAAACCCATAAGAGGTATTCCAACTGATCTGAGCAGTCAGAAAGACCAAAACTCAAATTCAAAATTTTGAAAAAGAATGTTCGCAGGCAAGCAATATTACACAGTGCGAGAATCACTAACTCTCGCAGGTGACCTTTAAGCAAGGTGCAATAACCTCGCACTGAAACCTACAAGCAGGATGCGAACCTTACCAATTCTCACAGGCTGCCATGAAGTGCAGTGCGAGAATTCCTGAACATATCCAAAAATTTGAAAAATGAAGTAAAATTCAAAAAAGCTTCTGGACTTAGAAGGTCTATCGGGATATCCTGAAGACTCAGAGACTGATAAGACAGGAGAAAAATGAAACTAGATCAAATGGCCACAAAAAACTATCAAAATCCACAAAGAAAAGGGAATGTTCCCCAGTGGATTCGCCAATTTTTTTATTGGATAAATCCGTAAGTGCGGACACAAACCGATCTCCCTAGATCCACCTGGATCTAGAACAAAGCAAGACAGAATAATACTCTTTCCCTAGATTTTAACTATTGAATGTATTAGGAGGCAAGAACAAAGAAAATACCTTATGATCGCTTCCTTTGGTATTTTTTTCTCCTGCTTCACTCCAGTGCTCTCATACATTCAAAACCAAAACAATACAAACCAACCAAAGTGAAGAAAGCACAATCTATTCAACAGTCAATCTATGTATATGATCAAGGAGTTATACAATAAAATGGAGATAGCTTAATGGGAAAGGGACATATTACTGTATCATATTGATGGAAAGTAAAGATTACAACCTGAGCCTTGATGTTGCAAAATTCCTTTCGATGACCCTTGGCTCTGACACACACACTTGCTCACTTGTATGAAGAATATCAACCACCTTTGATAAGAAAAAAGCACCCAACATCCTGAAGGAAAGAAAAAACAATGAAAGAAGGGTAAGGGTGATAAAAAACCTACCGATAGTGCTGGTGGGGACAACACTAAGAAACAGAAGGTGAGGTATCCATGCAACTTTTGCACAGAAGACCACCCGACCCATCTATGTCCTCGGCTTGCAGAAGCCCAAAAGTTTGTGATGCAACAATAGCCTGCTGTGTTGACCAATCCATTTCAACATGGGAAAAATCTAACCCAAACCTCTGCAAGCACGGAAGGGAGCATGTTGTTGGGTATTCTACCCTACGGACTAATAAGCTAGGGCTCTAAGCTCATACGCAGATCATGACCCTCAAGACTTAACTTTTAACCTTCTACCCGAATCTAAAACCTCTTTTTTCACATGCACACAAGGGAAGAATGAACCAACCTTTTTCCGACGGTTGAAGTAGATCCTCCGTTGAGCTTCTTATCTCCTTGTTGCTGCTGCTCCTTCCAAAAGCTTCCTTGCAATCAAGACAATACTATGCATGCATGCTACTGATCTATTCTAAGGTTATAGATAAAAACACAAATCAAATAACATAGATAAGACTCATGTATTCGGGATGAGAAAAGTATCTTTTTATTAACTTCAATATGAATCAACTTACCATGATTTCTGAGGCCGGTCACCGTTCCACGATCCTGATCCTGGGCTCTTCCTCTTCTTTTTTGTCCTCCAACTGCTGCTTCTTGAGTTTCTCCTAAAGCTTGAGGCAAGGCTAAAGGGTAGGGACAAAACTGGCTTGGCAATTTGGCAGAGTTCCTTTGCTATGATTTTCCCCCCTTTGAATAGTACCCCTACCCCTCCTTTTATAGGCTAGAAGGAGCTAGGGTTCTTGGCGAACTCTCGGCCATGCATGGCTCGGAGTTCC
>ML805329.1:240088-257521 GCA_009831015.1 Picea engelmannii
CTCGGAGTTCCAGTTAACTGACAAAAAGCCTCGTGTCCCGGCGGAAACTTTCCTGATTTTTTGCTTTGTTAGGTACCCGCGGGCTGTTTTGGGTTAGCCTGCGGATACCCGCGTGCAGTATAAGGACAGCAAGCGGATGCCCGTGCCCAATGAGCATTTAGGGCGCGGGTTGCTTGTTTTAAGTGGTTTTTTGAGGAAATACTCAGCATGGCTTTGGCTAGGAAGAGGCATGAGTTGGCCTGATGCCAGGTAAACCTGTATGGTGCATTTTAGGGTTATAACAGAGCAGCCAAGAACCCTCTCCGCCTACGAATAACCCCACATACACGAACGTATATATGGTGAGGGGTGATGCTTTTATATCAACTAGAGCACATGACTATAGTAAACCAAGCACTTCTGAGAAGGGAAAAGAAGCCGAACTCCCATCTCTTCCTCTATAGATTGAGAAGATGTTGGGTGAAACAATGACACGCATCCCCAAAGGTGCGTTCAAAAAAGCTTCTCACAACCCAAATGCAAGGGCCACCTAGAACTACTCTGTGGTGGAAGATTTATCACAAACCCCTTGTGCGATGTCTGCTTTGGAGGTCCTCCAAAGTTTCCCTTCCTAGAGGAAATCCTTGTTAACCGCTTTAGGATCTACTGAGACTTGTAATCTGGGTACAATCATGCTGGATACAACCGACCTAAAACCTCGTCTACCTTACCACGTAGTGTTTCACATAGTAGTGGCTTATCCCACAAAAAATGTTACTCGAAATATCTTACATACGGTGGTTGATGAGGGATCCTTGACATGCGTTATGTTATTGGTATGTTGGAAGGCCATTGGCCAGCCCGTTTTTTCTCCATCACCTACTCTCCTCACTACTTTCGACGGTCATTCATTCTGACCACATGGTATCATTCCCTCTTTCCCCATGCAGTTAGGAGGGAAGACCATGTGTGTCGAGGTAGAGGTAGTCGATGCTCCCCTCAACTATAACCTCTTGTTGGGAAGGATTTGGACTTATTCCATGCAAGGTGTGGTTGCTACAGTCTTCTGGGTCTTTTTGTTTCCACACGAGGGTCAGATAGTGACCATCGATCAATTGTCTTTCTCCAGACCTGACCCTTCATTGGGGGCATCCACAGTCCCGATGGTCGATAATCCTCAACCAGGTGTCATCAACGTAGGGGTTGGTTTGTGCCCATATTTGATGGGTACCTTCGACTACCCGCCTCCTCAAGGCGATATCAAGTTTATATCTAATCACCATAAGGTTGAGATTTTTCAAGTTTCGTCGTTCTGCATGACTTACTTCGATGAGATTTCGCCACCACTAAGGCGAAATCTAGACCAACAAGGGTCTTTTGAAGCGACCAGGTCACAAGAAATTGTGCCCAACCAACATCCAGAGGAATCGACTGTTGTAGACCTTGGAGTGCAAGCTTTTGGTTTGGTTGAAACTTTCACTACTGATCTTTCGACACCCACCATCGTACCGATTCATCCGTACGAGTACCAGATAGTGTCACACACAGCAATGGAAACAAATGTTGTTACTCTTTCTGGGAATTCATCAATTCCCACTACGGTTGTCACCACAGGAGAGTTTCCACCTCCTAAACCATCTTCACCAGTCTGAGCCACCATGGTCTCGACCAAAACTACATCATACAGTGGTCCGATCCCATCTCTGGCGGCGGCCACAACCTCTTTCACACCAAGTGCGACAGGCCCTCCGTTCTCATATGGGATTCCTAGTTTATGTACAAGTCCTGTACTTTCCTACTCCACTTCACAGACTTCAGGTATGGGGGAAGGGAGTTCTACTGCTCCTCTGCAAGGACATATGGGAGGCACTCCTACTCCTTTTAATTCTTTCCCTTATGGAGGAGGTCATATACCTCCTTCGTCGCCTTCACTCGATGGCTCGCATCAAAAATCTGTCAGGCAACCTACACACCATAGTTTATTTGGAGCGGGGAGCCAAGGACCACCTTCGCATAGTATGCCGGTAGGTTCAACACCATTTTCTTTGATAAGAACATTTGGTAACAATGCCTTCTCATCAGTCACCTTCCCGAATGGGGGAAATCCCAATTTTGGACAACCTATTCCTATGCAGGGTACTATTCTTGCATAGGGGGAAAACCTAGGAACTTCTTCCGCACCAGGGCCTTGGAATTCTTGGCAAAGATCCATTCCCTCGTATGGAATGTCGATCTGGGGTAATTATCTCCACAATAAATGGAACCCTGAACAATATACTATTCCTATCCCCATGGGACCGACATGGGGCAACCCTTCCCAAATTCCTTCGAATGTAATGCATGCCCAACCATCTATGTCCTATTTTGGAAATCAGCCGATGATGTCTCCACATATGAAAAATCCATATGTTGGCCAGGGCCATGGTTTCTACTAGAATCCAGGCCAGTAGCCAAAATTTTCCTGGCAACCTGGTGCCAGTCAAACTCCAGGCCCCTTTTTCCCAGGTTATCACCAACAACCCAAACTACCTTTCCTGGAAACCTTGCATTTGCTAGACTTGACAAGGTTGTTGAATGACCCTATTTGTCACGATCCACATTGGCCTCCTATGCCAAAGAAGTTGCCTTTGGACATCCCAAAGTTCGAAGCCAAGCCTAATGAAGATCTAGGAGATCATGCGACTACCTTCCATCTTTGGTGCTCATCTAACTCGTTGAAAGACGACTCTGTATAGTTGTGATTGTTTCAACGTACTCTCATTGGGAGTGCTGCGAAATGGTACATTGAGCTTGATTGCTCAAGATACTCTTCCTTCATCGAAATGGTGATGGCTTTCCTAAACCATTTCCAGTTACCTGTGAGATATGATGCTAGCACAGAGCTGCTTGCCAATTTCGAACAGACAACAGTGGACCATATCTATGATCACATCCGAGAATGGAGACGTCAGAATAGTTTAATTAAGGTGCCAGTCCCACCAGCATTCCTGCTTGAGTGGTTCCTTAAGTCTTTGGTCCCACAGTTATCCAAATACGTCGCGACGTTGGGAGTATTCTCCGAAGAAGACGCCATCATGAGAGCTCAATAATTTGAGCTCATCTTTTCTCAGTCCGGTTTATTATACAACATCTTGCCAGATGTGCCATGCTCAATACTTGATAAAACTAGACAGAGAGATAGACTAGATGCCAATGGTATTGTTGGTTCAGAAAAAACAAAGCCCGCTGAGCAATTGACAAAGTAGTTGCAACAATTATCTAACACAGCGGCCAGCCAAACTACTACTTTGACTTCTCCTCCTACCAAAACGTCAGAGGTACACACAGTGTAATCGACTAACCCAAAAACCACCCAACATCCTGAAGGAAAGAAAAAACAATGAAAGAAGGGTAAGGGTGATAAAAAAACCTACCGATAGTGCTGGTGGGGACAACACTGATAAACAGAAGGTGAGGTATCCATGCAACTTGTGCACGGAAGACCACTCGACCCATCTATGTCCTCGGCTTGCAGAAGCCCAAAAGTTTGTGATGCAACAATAGCCTGCTGTGTTGATCAATCCATTTCAACATGGGAAAAATCTAACCCAAACCTCTGCAAGCATGGAGGGGAGCAGCCAAGAACCCTCTCCGCCTACGAATAACCCCGCATACACGAACGTATATATGGTGAGGGGTGATGCTTTTATATCAACTAGAGCACATGACTATAGTAAACCAAGCATTTCTGAGAAGGGAAAAGAAGTCGAACTCCCATCTCTTCCTCTATAGATTGAGAAGATGTTGGGTGAAACAATGACACACATCCCCAAAGGTGCATTCAAAAAAGCTTCTCACAACCCAAATGCAAGGGCCACCTAGAACTACTCTGTGGTGGAAGATTTATCACAAACCCCTTGTGCGATGTCTGCTTTGGAGGTCCTCCAAAGTTGCCCTTCCCAGAGGAAATCCTTGTTAACCTCTTTAGGATCTACTGAGACTTGTAATCTGGGTACAATCATGCTGGATACAACCGACCTAAAACCTCGTCTACCTTACCACGTAGTGTTTCACATAGTAGTGGCTTATCCCACAAAAATGTTTACTCGAAATATCTTACATACGGTGGTTGATGAGGGATCCTTGACATGCGTTATGTTATTGGCATGTTGGAAGGCCATTGGACAGCCTGTTTTGTCTCCATCACCTACTCTCCTCACTACTTTCGACGGTCATTCATTTCGACCACATGGTATCATTCCCTCTTTCCCCATGCAGTTAGGAGGGAAGACCATGTGTGTCGAGGTAGAGGTAGTTGATGCTCCCCTCGACTATAACCTCTTGTTGGGAAGGATTTGGACTTATTCCATGCAAGGTGTGGTTGCTACAGTCTTCTAGGTATTTTTGTTTCCACACGAGGGTCGGATAGTGACCATCGATCAATTGTCTTTCTCCAGACCTGACCCTTCATTGGGGGCATCCACAGTCCCGATGGTCGATAATCCTCAACCAGGTTTCATCAACGTAGGGGTTGGTTTGTGCCCATATTTGATGGGTACCTTCGACTACCCGCCTCCTCAAGGCAATATCAAGTTTATATCTAATCACCATAAGGTTGAGATTTTTCAAGTTTCATCGTTCTGCATGACTTACTTCGATGATCCATGGATACTTCCTTCCCCATCGGCCATGATGGATGGGACAGGGCACCCAGGCATGTTTATGCCCTTGTCTGCAACTAAAGTAGCATACTCTTTAGTCCAGTAAGCTTCAGCTAACCCCAATCCAACTCCTGCACAAGAGTTTGATCTGCTTCTAGAGCCTATTTGTGCTCAAGGTTCTCTCGCTAACACCAATTCGATAGACTTAGTCTTGCCCTATGATAAAGCAATAATTGAAGCAATGACTAGTTCGGACAAACCCTGGGATGGTCTTCATCACAGATCATACTACCTCCTAGAGTTAAGCAGAATCGAAGCTGGAGAATTCACCTTGAATATGACAGGAGATAGGTCTTGTTCTATTAATCCCTTAGCTATACACGAGGTTTATGCTGAGGGTAATATGGAAACTATCACTAAAACCTTACCGATCAATATCTCCCAAAACCATGGAGTCGTGGAGAATGTTTTTGTCAGAGCTGACTGCTCCCCCGGAGAGATTCAAATCTACAAAGATCTATTTAAAGAATTCTGCGACGTTTTTGCTGGGGTCTCCCGAGGAGATACTGGACATCGACCCACAAAGTGTCGATCATGAGCTAACTTTGTTATTTTTCAAGCTCACTTTGAGATCTGAAAGCAACATCCAGCGAGACTGCATTTATGCTTTTCGATCTCGTCCAGATTAACTGAGAAAAGTAACCTCTATGGAGTCTTCTTTAAGCCCTTTTCAGACTCCCTAAAGATGAAAAGATTTTCGAGTGACATTGTTTCTTCACACTCATTAAATTGGTCCAGAAGAACGCTCCTTACACGGGTCTTATTTTAAGCCCTTTTCAGACCCTATAAACATGAAAAGGTTGCTGAGTGATCTTGTGGCCTTTCACGATTGTTAAACTGAAATTTGAAGTCAAGTCTGTATGGTGGTAGTTTACCCCTTTTTCATTCTGGATGGTCAATTGTACGAACACGGGTATACTCTATGGAACTTCAGTTCTCTATAAGAGTACTCTCAGGTATAATTTTATCCCTTTTTCGGGCCCGAGGGACTAAACTTACGAAGAAGGAACCCCCATGGAGTCCATAGTTAAGCTCTTTTCAGACTCCATAAAATTGAAAAGATCATCAAGTGACCTTATTCTTTCACACTCGTTAAACTGGTCCAGAAGAACATTCCTGACAGAGTCCATAGTTAATCTTTTTTCAGACTCCTTAAAAATGAAAAAATGGCCAAGTGATCTTGTCCTTATCACACTCGTTAAAATGGTTTTGAATAGACATCTTGTCGGTGCTAGTTTACCCCTTTTTCGAACCGACTAGACTATATTCGAAAAAGGTACCCCAATGGAGTCTCCTTTCATGATTTTTCAGACTCTCTAAATATGAAAAACCACCAAGCTTACCTTCTCTGGGCTCGTTAAACTTACATCGAAGGACGTTACCATTGTGTTTTTTGTTAACCGCATTTGCATAGCTTATACGCCAGCCTTATAGCACTTTGTGTCTGTGTCTTAACACCCTTGGCCCCCAGAGGATTTTTCCCGAGTATCATTATTTTGAACATCAGTCTTGTTCTTGTGCCTTGATCTTGTATGTTTGTCACACTCGTTCCTCCATTGTAATGTAACATTCCTTTATTCTTTTTTCCAAAATTATTGAAAAAGACAAAAAAATAAAATATACCCCAAAAAGAGGAAGGGAAAAGTATTTTCTTTATTGGTAGCATAATGAGTCACCCTTGGATAAAGCACATCTTTCCATTTGTTCATCAATCTTTGGGATGTAGTACGACCTTAGGAAGTTGTTCTCACTACATAGAGTTGTGTCCTCCTCCGTTTGGTTATTCTTCCAAACATATGGAGAGTTTGTGTTGCCTCCTGCTTCGGAAACTTATGATTAATGCCATGCTACCTAAGTCTCATCATTAGTCATGTTGTTGTCCAAGGGAAGTTTCTACCAAGCCTGAGTCGGCCCCTCTGCAATTTGTCTCTTTCCCTCATACCCAACCATCCTAAATGTCCAATCAAGTCCTTGTTTGAAATCAAGGAAGCCTTTAGTCTGATCATCAAGATTATCTAGTCCATGATCGACGAGCCGTCGAAGACCTCTGGGTAGTGAAGTCGTACACTCATATTACACTCCTACCTTGATTTTTGAAGATTTTGAAGTTGTTGCTCGAGCTTTGAAGATCTCATCTACAACCATCAGGTTGTATAAGCTTCTAGAAGATGGACACTCTATATGTATATCTTTTTTATTTTGAGATGTAGCTCTGCTGCGTATTGTTCGCGGCTACACTTTATATAGTTATTTGACATGGATCTACAGTGTATTTGATTGGTAGCCATGATTCTATTTTATCCCGAGCATGGGTATGCCCTCCTCGGTGAGACATTTGTTATTTTGCAGATGGCGCCTCCCGATTCCTTGTCCCTGGGCTCACTTGTTATGCACATCAGTAAATATTGGTAATGTATTTCGGCCATCAGACGCTCTTCTGACCTCACACATTAGGGGGAATCTGTTATAACCCTAATTTGCACCATACATGCTTACCTGGCATCAGGCCATCTCAGATCCCTTCTTTGCCAAAGAACTATTGAACAACTCTTTAAAAAACCTCTTTTATAAGGGCCCACGTGCCCTACTCCATTACTGCACGTGTGTACATGCTAGCTAATCAAAAACAGCCTGCGTGGACCGACAAAATCATGAAAAAAGGAAAGTTTCTGATGGAACACACTTATTTATGTGAGTTAACTGAAACTTTCGGCCATGCATGGTTGAGGGTTCGTCCAAATACCTAGCTTCTTCTAGCCTATAAAAGAAGGGCTAGGGGTCCCATTTAGAGGGAGGAAAAAAAGAGTAAAGAAACTCTGCCCAATTTCATATTCCATTGTCCCAAACCTTTATCCATCCTTGTGCAAGAAGATATACAAAGAAAATAAGTTGGAGGACATTTGAAGAGGAGCCCAGGATCAGGATTCATGGAGCAGTGGTCTATCTCGACATTGTAAGTTGATTCATTAAAGTTAATAATAAAGAAATTCTTTTCCCGTCCCACTATATGAGTTCTTCATAGTTCAGTAAATATATGTTTAAATCTCTAACCCATTAGTCTATAGGTAAAATGCATGTGTAGTTTGTTGCTTGTTTTGTATGCAGGTCAATCTTGAGAGGATAACTACCCACAAGCGATCAAGCGTGAAGGGGGGTCGACATCGAACATCCAGAACAAGGTATGTTGGTATAACCATGTATTTTCTGAAAAGGAATGGGGTTTAAGTCTAGGGACGAAAGTAGAAAGTAGATTTATTTTGGTCATATCTGCATGCATAAGATAACCCTCTTTGCTAGTCTGTAAGGGGATTTCCCTCACAACATGGATTAATTGGACCTACAAATTCTATTTTCCATTTATCAAACACTTGTAAAGTTACTTAAGGTATCAATGGCATTTCATCCCTCCTGGATGGTTTCCCAACTCTTTGAAAAACATCACACTTCTGTCAATATTCCTTTGAATCCTTGTGAATTGTTGGCCACCATAAGCCTGCATGCAATACCTTCTACGTAATATCTTTCCCTACTTAGTTTCCTCCAACAATCCCTTCATGCACCTCTACTAAGATGATAGGCCTTTCATTCTACATCACACATCTCTTTAAGATGCTATCTTCTCCAAGTTTGTATAAATGACCTGCAATCAACTGATAATCTGCAACTTTGACCACCAAATTTTTCTTTTGTGCAGTAGTAAATTCTCTTGGTGCAAATCCTGTACTCAAAAGCTCAATAATGTTAGCAAAATATTCATCGATTATCTGTATTGAAAAAAATTGTGAATGTGGAAATTTTTCTTCCAAGTTAGTGGGTTCTTCTCCATTAGTTATCCTAGATAAGTGAACTAATATTTCATTCAATATTCCAGGATTCACCACAACTTCAAAGTCAAATTCTTGGAAAAAAAAGTAGCCATGTACATATCCTTCCCCCTAACATTGGATTATTGACTAAATATCTTAAATAAAAATGATCTGTAAACATCTTGAAATGTTTCCCTAACAAGTAATATATGCATTTCTACAAAGCATACACCATAGTTAATCCTTCCCTTTTTGTAGTGTTATAGTTATGTCTCGAATCTGATAACTTTTTTCTGGAAGAAAATATAGGGTGATCTATATCACCTTCTCTTGGTTGGTTTAATATTGCTCCTAATGCTATTTCATATGCATCCTCATGCCCATGAAATTATTTTTCCCAATCTGGAAATACTAGAATCGACGCAGTAACCATCTTCTCCTTCAAAATATCCAAACTTTTCTAACATTCCTCATTCCACTGATAGTTAGTGTCTTCCTTCAACAACTTCTCCATTGGCACAGTAATCCATGCATATCCTCATATGAACTTCCTATAATATCCTATATGGCCCAATGTACTCTTCAACTGGTGCACTGACTTTGTTGGTGGTAAGTTAACTATGACAATAATTTTAGTAGGATCAACTAGTAGACCCTGTTTACACACCACATGCCCTAACAAAATACCAAAAGGTGTGCCAAAAATACATTTCTTAATGTTCAATGATATATGAAATTGTTTGCATCTGTCCAACATTGGTCTTAATACTTCAACATGATCCTTCAATAAACTGAATACTTTCCAATCATCCAAATAAATTTCTAAAAACTTATGAATGAAGTTCTTAAAAGCTGCTACTAATATCCTTGAAAAAATGGTTGGTGATTTCTTAATTCCAAATGGCATAACTATGTATTGAAATGATCCCCACTCTGTAGAAAAAAAATTCTCATGCCTGTCCTCTAGTGCTATCCTAATATGATGATATCCTTAGAATCCATCTATAAAAGAGTAAGCTTATTGACCTCCTACATTCTCCAAAACTTCATCTTTAAATGGGGTAGGAAAAGGATCATGTAGGGAAGCATCATTCAATTTTCTCAAATATACACAAATAATAATCCCTCCTTGCTTATTTTCTTGCACTATCATAAGACTGATCCATTCTGACTCTTCTACAGGTTCTATGACACAAACTTCTAACATCTTGTCAATTTCTTCCTTCACCTTCTGTTTGTATATTGGATTCAATTTGTAAGGTCTCTATTTGACAGGTCTTTCTTTTGGCTTCAAAGGGATCTTCATCTCTCCTATCTCACTTGCTAATCCCTTCATCTCTGATAATGTCATTGGGAATAAGTCATTGTATTTGCGCAGTAATTTTGTGATCCTTTATACTGTCTGATTATCCCAACAATCCCCAATACTTGCGATCTTTGGGTTTTATGCAGTTTCGTCGTTTACCTTCTTGATATTTAATGGTGCACCATACTCTTCTGAATCTAGTTTGGTACCTTCTACTTCCCTTTCACCTTCCACTTCTGGGATCTATATAGTGCATGGATTATCTTCTGTTGGATCTTCTTCTTTTGTGACATGGTAACAATGTAGCAATTTTTTAACTGTTTGTCTAGTCTTCTTCTGATATGTTGGGATTGTTTCAAATTTTGGTTCTTCAAATTTCCTATCTCTTACCACTTTCAGTGTTTTATCAATCTTTGGACTGTCATGCTCAAAGGAAAATGTAACTATAAAATTTTGTTGTATCTCTTCCCGGTTAGCAGTTTCTTTGTGATGTTCCTGTTCTGTGTACCAGTTCTTTGGAATTCCTTCAAGTGTGTGAATGAAATGGTGTGTCCATTATTTTTTTGGCACTAATATCCATTTAACTATGCTCTTATATACATGTTCCTGAGGTTGTCCAAATCCCTCATATTTATCCTGATATTTATTCTCTTGTTCTACGTCGAATCTGATGCGCAATAACCTTTTGCATTGAAACCAATTGTTGATATTTTCCTTGTATGTACCCCACTATCTTGCAGGTGTAGATTTTAAAGAAATATATAATGTTGGTAATCTCTGACTTTCCATAACCTCTACCACAAACTTCATTAAAAATTATTTTAAATCATTCAATCCATAAAAATTACAATGTACTCTTACCTCTGTACCAACCCATCTCAATGCATTCATCATTCTGGCACATCTTCTAGTAGATAAATCATGTAGTGGTTGGTTCTATTTTTCCAATCCTGTGTCAAAGTATGAAGAATAATAACTAATACTCCTCTAACTAAGCATTCCATCTGTAGTTGGGTTGATATAATCCTCTTCACGTGCAGTTGTTCTGTATAACTGATTTACATCTTCTGTAAGAATATTTTTTGTCGCAGGTTACACATACCTTCCTCTTTCTGAGGGATCCAATGGCACAATAACTATGTATTCTCTTGATTCAAAAATCATCTTTCTTGTCTTCAAGTTGATAATAGCCTGGTTATCAAAATCCCAATCTAGACCCAATAATGTTGGATATGGTGAAGGGTTGTCCACTATTTCAATGACTTCAAAGTATTCCATGGTGCACACACCATATATATCTACTCGAGTTCCCTTTAACCTACCAATTGGCACCACTCTGTGTTGATTTTCCAACTTCAATTGAATAGTTGAATACCCTAGTTGAGGTTCTCCCATAGCTTCCCAAGTATTCTTTAGCATAACATTGACTTCAGAACCTAAGTCTAGTATGATATCCCCCCTATTGAAATCATGTATTGTTATAACCCTAATTTGCACCAGACATGCTTACCTGGCATCAGGCCATCTCAGATTCCTTCTTTGCCAAAACACTGTTGAACAACTCTTCTTAAAAACCTCTTTTATAAAGGCCCATGCACCCTGCTTCATTATTGCACGTGTGTACACGCTAGCTGACCCAAGACAGCCTGCCTGTACCTACAAAAGCACGAAAAAAGGAAAGTTGTTGATGGAACACACAAATTTGGGTAAGTTAACTAAACCTTTCGGCCATGCATGGACGGTCACTCTACCAAATACCTAGCTTCTTCTAGCCTATAAAAGAAGGGTTAGGGGTCCCATTTGAAAGGAGGAGAATCATAGTAAAGAAACTATACCCGATTGAGCATTCCCTTTGTCCAAACCTTTATCCATCCTTGTGCAAAGAGAAGTGTAGAGCAAAGAAGTTGGAAAACAGTGGAAGAAGAGCCTAGGACTAGGATCGAGGAGCAGTAGCTGACTTTATCATTGTGAAGTTAATAACAAATTTTATTTTCCCGTCCTGCCATATGAGATTGTCATTATTGGAATATTGATTATATGATTGATTAAATCTCTAACCTGTTAGTTCATAGATCAAATACATGTGGATTTCTTTGTTTGTCTTTAGTGAATGTAGGTCAACATTGGGAGGAGAGTTGCAGTCAAAGAATGACCAAGCGCGAAAAGGGATCGACATCAAACACGAAAAATAAGGTACGTCAACTTAATCTCTTGAGCCTTGTATTTGCATATGAGTAATGGGGGTCTAGGCATGGGATGATGGTAAAAAGTAAGAATCTTTAGGTCATTTCTGCATGCATGATAAAACCCTTAGTGCTAGTCCATAGGAGGGATTTCCCACCCACAACAGAATTGGCGACCATACTGGGGATCTCTAGGGTTTCTGGGAATATTTTTTCTTGGGTATTTTTAAGAACTGGTTCCATTCCTTGTTTTTAAAGTTTCTGCAAAAGTCTGAGCTAACAGAGATTCTGGTCTTCCATACCAGTTATCTTTGTTTCTTTGCTTGACTACATTTTTTTTTCAAGACCCACAAGGGTACATGCGGTCTGTATAAGGTATGCATGTGTGTACCTGTGCCCTACCTTCCCATAGCCCGCTTGTACACGCTAGCTGAGGAAGTGTTAGTCACGTGTATGATTTCAAAAAATTTCTTTTAGAGAGGCAATCATCCTCTCCCCTGTCAGAAATAATCCTTCTTAGGGTTTTTCTGGAACTCATTCTAGTCTTTATTGTTTGCAGTCTATAGCTTAGGTTTCAACTCAGATTGGTTTTGTTCTATGAAATTTTCCTTCATTTGTTTTCTTTTTTTGTCAAAGTAAGTTTATGAGACTTCAAGAGATTCTGGTTTTCAATACCAGTAGTCTTTGCCAGTGCTTGATTGCTTATATTTTCATTTTTGAAGAGTTTCAGAGGTACACGTGGCCTGCATATAGTATGCATGCATGTACACGTGCTCTGGCCTTACACAGCTCGTGTGCACACGCTGGCTGTTGAACTGTCAGCAGCGTACCTGTTGAGATTTTTTTTTTTTAAGGAGAGGCAGTCATCCTTTTCCTTGTCAAGAGTTATATCTCTCAGGTTTCTTGGTCTCTATCATAGCATCTTATCCTAGTTTTGGACTCTATTATAGCTTTCTTTTTCATTTAGAACATTTTTTGTGTTAACTAGCTTTTAAAACTTATTTTTAGCTTGAAATTTTAAGAAAAATGAGGTGCATTTTGAAAAAAAATCCCCCCTCATGGCCCGGGGGGAGCCATGAATCATGCATTCATCAGTTTCTTTTAGAATCTTTTGTTATTTCTGCTTTGATTGGAAGAAAAAAAAAAAAAAAAACTTAGTTTGTTAGATCTCTTTCTCTCCTGGCATTTTCTTTGCATTGTTATTTGAAAAAAGAAAAGAAATTAGCATAGAGTTGTGTTTTCTTCTCATCTTGAAAGCATTTCAATATATATATATATAATCATTATTTTCCAGTGTTCATGTAAGTTTCATCATTTTTCACAAAGAGTCTTAACAACATCAGTTTCACTACTGTACCCCTTTTGAGTAAATCAAGCCTTAAAAAGAATGCTAATTAAAAATTACTAGAATTTATGTTTGTAGGGTCCATCAACTAGATTAGGCTAGAGCCTTGATTTAGGTTGGCGAGGAAACTCTTCAAGGCTATAAAACAAACATAAGAGTCTATGTTAAGGAGTGTAGAAGTCCATTATCATGAAAGTTATCTGGGACCCCCCTCTAACAAAGGGGCTAAACACGAGGTTGCGTGCAGAAAGGTAGTGGAGATAACCCCTCCAAAGCCGGACCAATCGTAGTGGAGAACACATATAGAGGGCTTGTCTTGGGATTCCGTCGATTGCATTTGCCACAAAGCTTCATGGGTCTCAAATCCGTTTGAGGTCCTCAATTGTCTTCTGGACCACTTGCTTTCGTTACCCTTGGCAGGTTTTGGGCTTGATACCCTGCTCATTGTGGTCTACCCGACTGTCGACTGTACCCGCCTGGTGACTATTCGTGCACTAGCAACCTAGTTGCCTATCTTTCTAGTGACATACACAGGTGACTGTGGGGGTATAAAAATGTACCTAGGATAGAGATCGGGCCACACTTTCCAGAGTATACCCATAGGGTGCTTCCGTTTTTGAGTTGCACTTGCACCGGTAAGTTGCTCTAGTGTTGCTTGGTGTAACTGTTCTTCCAACTAGTTAGTCGTTTACTTGATTTTCCTTTAGGAACTTTTAGTGTGTGCTCTGTGCTCCCTAGTTTTCCATAGTGAGTTAGTCAGTCATGGATTTGGGTCTCTGACCTAGGGTGGTAGACCGCCCACTCTGCCGGTCATGAGGACTTTTTTGTCTTCCGCTTAGAAATGTGGAGTTGTCTCTTTATAGGCGTTGTTTTGATACCACTGGTTTTCCAGAGTCAGTGCGTGAGACTTTTACGGACTTGAACAATCACGCAAGGGGAGAACCTATGCATAGGATATTCATGGATAAAGTTCTTGATGATACCAACCAAGGAACCCATTTGCAAGGGGATTCTTATGCTTTTCCCTTCTTCGAAAACGTTGGTATCCCTTTGATGGCCACTTTGTACATTCCTGGGTTGAATGTGGGACTACCGGTTTGGTTGGGTACCATTCCAAATGTCCCAAATGCTCTTGACACTTCTCAGTTAAGAAATTTATGTCATGGGCACCCTGTTGATGTTTCTTCATTAGCAAAGTATTCTCCTCCTCATTCTCCCACCTTTGGTGAAAGTACAGTTACTAGTAACCAGAAGTCTAAATGAAATAGAAATAAGAAGAATAGGAAGAAGAAATCACCAACCTCTGTGAGTCATGTTGGAGATAGTTTAACAACCTCTGCAAGTCACGTTGAAGACCATCACCCAACCTCTGCAAGTTATGTTGGTGGAAATCACCCACCCTATGCAAGTCATGCTGGGGGAAAGATTCCAGTCACTGTTAGTCATACTGGTCATAGGTTTGTAGCCTCTGCAAGTCAAGTTATCGACCCATCACCAACCTCTGCAAGTCATGTTAGAGATGTACAACCAGCCATTTCTAGTCATGTAGGGGCATCGATTTTGTTGATAAGACAATATGGATAGGACGTAAGCCTAAGTTCCCTTCTAATATTTGCAAGGGATATCACCTTACTCATTTGTTCCCTAGCATTCCAGAGGTACAAATATTGTGGTCCCTGTCTGCAAGCTCTTCTGATTCTAAGTCTTCTCGGGTTTCCTCACAGTCTATTCAACCTTTGGTTGAGAAAGTGGTCACATCGATACAATCATCGGCTGATCCCACTCCTCTTTTGAGGGGTGAGGTGCCTTTAGACCTTGTAGTCTCTGTTGGAAAATATTGCACATGCAATGAATGCGTGTTGGCAATAGACAGCAAATCAGCGAATGGTTGTCATTGATGGCAACAGTGAAAATGACAGGCAAACATAAGACAAGTTCAGAGAGGTGAATGATCAAACGTAGCGAGAGCCATTAGATTTGGTGCAGGTTCGCCGACAATCGTCAGATCTATAGAAGCTGCAAGGGAGATAAGCCTCGAGAGAAAGAAGAGAGGTCCCGACACGAGGAGTTGTCATCGGGAATCACGCGGGTGTATGCATTGAGACATCACAAACCCCGTAGCCCCGACGGGGTAAGGTTGTGGTCACAGAGTGATGGTCACGTCGAATGGGAGCTAAGCTCAGGAGGGCTAGCGTATGAAAGGAGCGTCGGGATTTGGACGATCGGGAATCCCGTGGGTGTATGCATTGAGGCATCACAAACCCCGTAGCCCTGACGGGGTAAGGTTGTGGTCACGGAGTGACGGTCACGTTGATCGGGATATAAGCTCAGGAGGGCTAGCATATGAAAGGAGCGTCGGGATTTGGATGATCGAGAATCCCACGGGTGTATGCATTGAGGCATCACAAACCCCGTAGCCCCGACGGGGTAAGGATGTGGTCACGGAGTGACGGTCACGTTGACCGGGAGATAAGCTCAGGAGGGCTAGCATATGAAAGTGTTGAAAATGGATTTAAAAGGCAAGAATAATAAAGATTATCCAACCGTGCGGATACATCTTGAATTGATCAGAGGGTTGTTATTCCTTCTCACACATTAACGCTTCAGTTATGAACCTGTTAAGATGATGACGAATCGGTTAATGTTTCAGTTGCTAGGAGAGGTGTTCTTGTTTCAGCTGAGGGTAGGCGAAGTACAACCATTGGGGAGGTATGCAAAAAAGAATATGAGACAGATTGTGGTAAGTCAGCTGTTCTGAAGGGAAAATGAATAAACAATAAGAAAAAGAAAATGAGTAGAGGGATAGCATGAAATTGAGAAAATGTGCAGAGTGAGATCAAACGCAGTGCAGAAGGAGAGACAGAGTAGAAGAAGAGCAGAAGGAGAGACAGCAGAATCAGAGCAGAATGACAGAAAAATTTGATGCAGAGAAGACCTGCTAAACAAACATAAGAAGAGAAGAATAGCAGAACAGTTTGTTGAAGATCAGATATAGAGAAAGATTGGTAAGAATTGATTTATCTGTGTAGTCATCTGTGTATTCATTATTTTGATATTTGAGGGAGGTTGGGAGGTGCTCGAGAGGACTGTTGTCCTCAGAGGTTCAAGTGGGTGCTTGAACACAGGGAGTTGTAGCTTCCATCTAGTTGCAACCAGAGAAACTAGGGTGGCAGGGTGGTGCTAGGGAGAATAAGTGTTCTCTGTTATACAGGTTGGAGCCTGTGTAACTGGAAGTTGGTGCTTCCATCCAGTTGGTGTTGGAATATTCAGGAAGTTGGTGCTTCCATCCAGTTGGTGCTGGAATATTTAGGGAGTTGGTGCTTCCTTCTAGTGGGTGCTAGAGAAACCAGAGAGTTGGAGCTCTCAAACAAGTTGCAGCTTGTAAAACAGAGGTAGCAGCCTCACATTGAGTTGGTGCTCAATTGTAAATGATGTACAGAACTGAAAAATATTGCCTATCATTTCGAAGAAGAAGAGGTTTTCTCCCTTTATGGGTTTCCTCGTGAAAATCTGTCTCTGTGTATTTTATGTGTGACTGATAGTCTTTACTTTTACTGTCCATATGTTGTATATTGTTGATGACCACATAAAGAAAGATTAATAATGTTTTAACAGACTTAAAATTGTTTAAGCTCACATACAACTGATTCACCCCCCCTCTCAATTGTTTTAGTATTTCCAACAATTGGTATCAGAGCGGGTTCCTTTTATTTAAAGGTAGATTTGTAAGCTTAAACATGACAAGTCATGAAGGGACTTCAGCCTCTAAGCACCCTCTGTTTGATGGAACAAATTTTTCCTTCTGGAAGATTGGAATGAGAACATATTTAATGGCCTTGGGTGTTGACGTTTGGGATGTAGTAGAGACTGGATATACAAAGCCTGGTGTGCTAGCCAACAAGGATGATAAGTTAGAGTTTAGTTTTAATGATAAGGGGATGAATGCTATCTTGAATGGACTTGCTGAGGCAGAGTTTGTAAAGGTGATGCATCTTGATACTGCCAAAGAAATGTGGGATAAACTTATTAACAGTTATGAAGGAAATGAGAAAGTAAAAGAGGCCAAACTTCAAACATACAGATTGAAATTTGAACAACTAAAGATGAATGAAGA
>ML805329.1:297905-318143 GCA_009831015.1 Picea engelmannii
GCAAAAATCAGATCTTACTAGGAGAGTGAGTTGTGTCTTATGTCAAAATGAGGATAAAACTCCTCAATATATATTGTATCATGACCTTTAATTAAATTTTAGGTCATAAAAATTAGCCGACAAGGCTTTAAACCAAAATTATATTGTTTTTACATTAAATGTTCTTTTAAAACCCTAAATGAGAAAAAAATGAGATGTCAAGCCTTCCTAAGGGAGACGTTAGGCCTTCTTGGGGCCAGTGCAGCATTCAGAAGCCAGACATTAGCCCTCCTTGGGCTCTTCCAAGATGCCACACGTGCCAACAACCCTGTCCATCTGCCATATGCTCATGATGACATCACAAGCCTCCTGGTGATGTCCTGGGTCATCTGGGGCCAACGTTCAACTACAAGTGGGTCAACCCCCTAGGTTTGGCTCAACCAAAGTGCCCCTAATGGAATGTCCTCTTCTTCTCCGGTGCAATACCTTGGTCAAACATTGTCCCATCTCTGCCCCTGATGGGGTCTTAGCAACCATCTGGTGGGCTCTTCAGCCCCATGGAGGTCCGAACTAATCATCTCCCCATGTGTACCGGTCCACGTGGTACCTGTCTGTCGGGCATGGTCCTGGACATCAAAAACTACGCCCTCCATGGGCTCATTAGTCACAGGGATCATAGCAATGTCAATCACATTTCATCATTAATATTATCAAACATATGCATAAAAACCCTGATATATCATTCAATAGCTCAAAGACTCTACAAAAACCTACAATACAAGGTTGAGAAAATGGACAAGATACCCTATTGGGCTAGTATCCATAAGGAAAGGAAACCTTTCAAGGGGTTTATTCCAAGCCATGTAATGAGGTGAAGTTGTTTTAAGGGATGTCGAGACATACGGGCAGAGTGAGAGTCAGGGATGCATGATATTACATGTGGGTGCCTTTATAGAAGGTGAGTTGTACCTGTCATGGATGCAAATTTTTCCAAGCCCCTTTTTCCTTTATTCTTTTCTTTATTTTATTTTTCTTCTTCCTTTTCTTTTTATTCAAGGGATAACTAGAGGACATTGCCTTGGCATGGTGACCAGAGTTGACAGTGTTACCCACAAATACTTTCACAACGGTGATAAGACTGGCTCGTGATGAGACCCCCTTTCCCTTGGCCATATAACCAAAGGTCGCTGCCCTGGCGTGGTAACCAAATGGTGGAAATGTCAAGATGTTAGGTACAAATGAACATAATAGGCTGGCTCATTATGAGACCCCCTATACTCTTGATTACATCTTGTTTGTTATTTTTTTGGGTCCCTCTTGTTTCTTGCTGAGAGGCTTTTTATTTCCTTCTCGGGGATCCCTGGGCGAAGCATCTCAAGGTTTCAGTTTTAGGATTTTATCTTTTACCAACTTCTTTTACCTTCTAAGCCTTTAGCCCCTTCTTCCCACAAGATAAGGTGCAACTCCACAAACAGATCATCCTAATGACCGGACAAGGGGAATGGGACAGATGAGTAGGAGATAAGATGGAAGAGTGATGGTATGATGGAAGCGAACGATGGCTCTTTAGAAACCCCCTAGTGGAAAACCAAAACCTATGGGTACAACCTTGCTAGGGCACCCAGTCAATCTCCCCAAGCATGGTCAAGTGGGTCAATGTAAGATCCAAGTAGTCGTCATAAATAAAAGGAATTAGATGCATACATTTAAAGGTTATAATGATCAAAAGTGACACATACCATGATACCCGGACCAATTACCTCATGGATAAAGAGACTTCTCTAATACAAGACCAAGATGATGGTGATGGATGATACTATTGCTGACAAGATGAATCTGATGAAAGAAGAAAAGGATGGACCCTCAAGGGCCATGCTCAGGTCAATCCTGCTCTCGGTACTCCATGTCTAGGACTTGTGGGCCTCGAGACATGATCTCCTAGTTATCCCATGAAATCGGAGATAACAATATCTACTGCAAACTCAGTGATAAACCCCGTATTAATGTTGTGTAACCAAAAAACCATTGCGCACGTGAATTAATTATTAACCCTTTCCAGTCGCACAATATTTTTATCAATCCACTCTACTGGCCTAATCTGATTAGTCAGATGGGTATCTTTCAACCTCAATATCCACTCTTGTAATAACTTCTGAAAATAACAGAAATATGCTTCATGCAAATCAGTAAACACATACCTCTGCAGGTACTAGCACGATGTATAAATGGAACCCTTATTATCCTTCTGCGTGAAATCCAACTTCTTTGTCTTTAACCATCTTTCAATCTCTTGCTTCATAGGATTCCACGACATGAACATCCCTTTCTACCACTGCATATTATTCACCAAACCCCTTCCAAGTTGTCCTTCTGAGTTCCATCCGGCAACAAAACCATTTTTTGGATGTATGGTCTGGCCGGGGTTCTACCTTAGTTCTCAAACAAAACCCTTTTCACCATTGTCCCTTCTGGTAAACCAGAAAGCTACACTGCGCACAAAGTGCACAACACAGTCTCACCCGAGATGGTTTATGGGTGACTGCAGAACGCAGGTGTCTGCAATCATGGAATGGATTGGGGGTTATTCTTATTACTATTGTTCTACTTAAACATGCATTCTATCATACCAGTCATCATATCTACTATTTCATTCATTCATAATATTAGTTATGCATACATATTCTAGTGCGCATTGTAAATAAAAAATTGCGTTCATCTAACCATTTAACCATAATTGCATAAATAAAAAAACCATTCAGACACATTGCAGCACAAGTTTTTATCGTGGTTCATCCCCCTGAGGCTATGTCCACAAATATCTTCTTTTTGTTTTTGCTTCTTCATGAAAATAGCGTTGCGCACATTACATCATAGGATGTGTGAATAGTGGTGAGGCAGACCAAAGTTGCACCAAGCTCCACAACTTGCGATCTGACCCTCGGTTACATCAAATCCATCCTGAGTTTCACATCTCTCAATAATAGAAAAGAATCAAAACTCAAAAGGACCCTCCAAAAGTAATTTCTCTCCCAAAGATACACACATAAATATATCAATAATTATTCAATGTACCTCATACATCTTATTTATACTACAAAATTGGTTTAAACCCTTACATTATGACTCCAAAACCCCAACCCTAACATGGCTAGGTTTTTATACATATGCATCAAATTTCTTCAAATCCTATCGCACGCTGCTTCCTTTACCCTTTATCGCGCTGATGTTCCTTCTTTTATGGAGTGTGTTGTTCCCTTTGGTCCATGCTTCCTTTCTTGCTGCATTACTCCCAAAAATACCTGCTACAACACTAGGCAAAGTGAGGAATATGAAGGTTCAATTAGTCAATTTTATTTCAATCATGGAGAGGAGATATTCCTCAATGCATTCTCCAAGAGGGGATCCCCCAAGTATTTGGATGGAAGGGATATTCTTTGAAAGCCAAGTAATCTAGATAAATTTCTCTGGATTTTGAGGAGTGTATTAAGGAAGAAGATATGGGATTTCTCATAATTAATTACAACCTTATAATATTTCATGATGGTATCAATAATATATTTAATGGCCTACGCCTCTCTGATAGACAAAGCCCCTAGGAGCATTATATCATACACAAATTGTATATGTGATATATGGGATCCAAATTAGGATGAAGCTTGGTGCCTTTAATCCGATTCTTAGTAAGAGGAAGTTTTAAACTAAAACCCAACCATTTAGCCACTAGAATAAAAATAAAGGGTGAGAGAGGAATCTCATAGATGATTTAGGGGCTAAATTTCGCCAATGGGCTAATTTTCCATGGTTTTTCCCAAAAAAAGATTCGCCAATTTCCATTTTTTCTAAATCCAATTCTCCCTAATTCCATAGAATAAAATTATTTTACCTTAAAAACCACCAAAAAATTATAAAAACTATATAAAATACTTATAAATTTGAATATTTTTACAAATCTATCGCCAAAGATTTTATACTTTGCATATTAAGGACTACTAAGATTAGCCCATATTTCTACATTTTTATATAAATTTTCATCCTTAAAATCATCCCTGGAGAGGATCCCCTTGATGGATTCCTTTGGTGGGATTAAAAGTGGAAAATGGTGAGCCATTGAATAGGATAAATAAGAAGGTAGTGGAGATTATATTTATCACCGGGCTATCCATTCCTTACAGAAACCAAACATGGCTAGCAGTTTTTCTAGAAACGTCCAATTAAGGCTATGATATTCTTTTGAAATATACAAATTAATTAGCATTATAGGGGATTCATATGTTTTTAAGAAATGGATTCTTTCATGAGTTAAAATAATTCCATCTAATATTTTCCTTCCTTCCATGTACCATCCTTGCTCTAGAGATACGATTTTGTTCAAGATGGCTTTGGTCCAATTGGTAATGATCTTAGATATGATTTTGTATATCACATTACAAAGAGAGATTGACCTAAAATTGTTAGTAGATTTGGGATTGTGGGACTTAGGAATCAATTTCATAAAGGTCGAATTGAAATATTGGAGGACATTACTTGAGATCCAAGAATCTTCAACTACCTACCAGACTTATTTTCCTACAATATGATAGCATGCTAGGAATAAATCGATTGTGAAACCATATGGGCCTGGGGATTTTTTAGTGGGTGTGTCTTTGACATGTTGGGGACTTTCTCGAATGATATGGGCCTCATTAGACCAATATTATGCTCTTTAGTAACCAAATAAGGGATTGTTCTTATGATGGAATTGGTGGATTTTTATCTTCATGTTGGTTGCTCTACCGGTATTTGGCTGAAATATGTTTTTAACTCTTGTTCTATGTCCTCATGTTTTTCAAACACTTCTGTGGACAATAATTAAAGATACATGATGTGATTTCAATTAATTTTATTTATCATTGAATTGTGTAAGAAGTGTGTATTCTTGTCACCCTCCCATAGCCATTGAACTCTATATTTTTTCCTCCAATGGGTCTCCACCTGATTAGCTCAGATGTTGGAATTCTTTTGGATAAGGATATCTTTAGCTTCTATTCCTCATATTTTCCTTCTTGTATGGGTTTTTTTACTAGATTCCATTTCCATTTCCATTTTTTGTTGGGATTGAAATTAATTCCAAAGATTTGTTTTCTCCATTTGTTGATGTTTTGTTTGACATGTTTTAATTTTTGTTGGAGATGGTAAATTTTGGAGACTTTGGTTGTGCCAACTTGCATCCACTAAATCCATAAGTTGGTCAGGAAGTCCAGGTGATCCAACTATAACTTCTCAAATCGAAAATTCTTGGGTCTTCAGACTAAGGTGTTGTCCCAAGATAGGAAAATGGGCTAATGTTTCAAGCCTGTGAAAGTAAGAACTTCTATAGAGAAATTAGGACTGTTATAAAATAGGGATTCTGACATGAGGAAATGATCTATCTAAACTACTAATTGATGGTTCCCTCATCATATGTTTTTCGACCAAGTGTAGCGCCTGTTGATAGTGTGGATGTCCACCAACCTTAGGGTTTCAATAATGTATTTGAACCTTAGACTGTCTAAGTCTAGTCTCCTTTGGTTTCCTTGTTTTTGCTACAAAGAGACTATCAAGTTCAAATATCCACCTAATACCCAAGGCTACCCTTGATATAAGTCCCCTAGGTTTTTCAAGTAGTCCAGAAAGGGGGCCTTGAGCACATGAATGGATGGGTCGTATGGATTTTTTATGAAACCCTTCTCCTATGTGTCACTAATTTTGTATCTAATTGATATGTAGTTCTTTGTTTGTAGACAATATTCCATGGTGATTTTCCCTAGGTCCCCCTGAAAATCCATTGGCTTCAAATACCACCAACTCATTGTGTTTGCAACATTTATTGGCTATATCATTTATAATGTTCTTGTTACATTTAGTTTTCTTAATTAAAATAATAACATGTTTAAACTGTGATATGAATTTCCTTAGAAAGTGTTGCTTGCTAGGAGAATTAAGACCCATGATGTTCCATGAAAATACCTTCATTATTAAAATTTGGATTAGGATGAGAATTACTTATTTGCAAGACCTATGGCTTCACCATAATCCACTAGTGAGGCATATTCTTCCTCCAATTTATTCTTTAATGTTTTGTTCCCCCGTTTCTTTTCTTTTGTGATTTCATAGGGTTGGTTCATATCCCCAAGCCTCCATGAAGGTTATGTCCCTGTGATGTGCTGGTTGATTTTCCTAAGCATTTGTTAATATCTTTCTATAACCATTGTAACTAAGGGATTTCCAAGATGGATAGAGAATACTCACCATGAATTGAAATCAAAGTAGGAATGTCCAATACCACTAATTATCCATCCATGTTTTCTAGTTTCTCCTCATTCTCCGAGTCCTGGAGCATTCCTCCCTCTGATTCCATATCCTAATCTTTCATGTTTCCTTTCATTTTTATTGGATTTGAGTCACCCTTCTCTATTCGTTGATGTTCTTGATCTTCCACATTGTCCTTTTGGTGCTTTCCCTCATTTTTATCCCTCTTGTCGAGTCATCCTACGATGATGTCTTCCCCTTTCTGAGAGAGAGCATGGAATATATTTTATTGGAAACAAGGCCTATGGGAGTTGGATTAGTATTTTTCCTCCCATATTTTTTTTTACTAGAAACCTTGGTGAAACCCTTCAAGTCTATAGTGTCCTTGATTTTATCATGACTTCTGGCTATGTTTAATGGACAATCATGGAATAGGTTGTTGGAATTACTAAGACACATGAGGGGGGGGTGAATCAATTGTCACTGTGATTAAACAATTTTATGCCTATTAAAATATTATTAACCTTCTCCAAGTGATCATCAAGATTATGCAAGACATGAGCAGTAGAAAAAAAAAAACAGCAATCACACATATTATATACATAGAGACAGATATTCATGAGGAAACCCATAAAGGGAAAAAACCTCTTCTTATTCGATTGATAGGCAGTCTTTTAAGTTCCGTACATCATATTTCTTTGAGCACCAACTCAAAATGAGGCTACAACCTCTTCTTTAACAAGTTGCAACTTGTTGAGATCACCAACTCTTTGGTTTCTCTAGCACCCACTAGAAGGAAGGACCAACTCCCTAAGTTTTCCAACACCAACTGGATGGAAGCACCAACTTCTAGTCACAAAGGAACCAACCTACCTAACAGAGAACAATGGTTGTCCCTTGCACCACCCTACCACCTTGGTTTTTCTGGATGTAACCAGATGGAAGATACAACTCCCCGTGCTCAAGAACCCACTTGAAACTCTGATGACAAAAGTCCTCCCTAGCAACACCCTACCTCCCTGAGATATAAATATTTTCTTGCTGAAATTTATTACAGTGATACAGTATTTATCAATGGCTTACCAGTCTCATCATTGTTATGCTACATTGGTCTGTTCTGCCTGCATCAGTGTCTTCCTTATCGCATATTCTTGTGCTTAAGTTCTCGTACAGTCTATTATTTTCACCATTTATTCTCTGTCCAACTTATGTTCTTCATCTCTGCATTTTCTCCCTCAGTTCATGTTGTAATCTTCATTGCTTATAGTTTGACTACTTTTTACAGAGAAACAACAACCTCACCCTGTCACAAAAGTTCTCTTTTATTCATGCTCTCATCATCCGTTACACTCCGCATCTCCAACGCTCAAGCCAGGAATCTCAAAAATGCTCAAGAATTATGATTCCAACACTTAGGAACAATGATTCAACCACTAAGGAACAATGATTCAGTTAGTGTAACTGAATTGTAACTGACCAAGAAACCACAAAGTGAAACAACAACCCTTCGATTAGATTCTTTTTTATCAACGTCGTTGGATTATACACGCAGAGGCCCTTATGAATTTTCAATGAGTAACCTCCTATGTGGAGCTTAGCAATGCTAGCTCCTTCCCCTATCTTTCGATGATGTGACCTTGGGTGATGATATCATGTGACCATGCAAATGTGGGCACAACCAAAGGTGGTTTGAGATCAAACTGTGTTTCACCCCACAATTTACCTCGAGCCTCCACGTGTCCTTTCTCCAAAACCATGGTTTCAATTGCGGCCTGCCCTTAACTTTTTAAAGTTCGCACACCTTCAATCCCCATAATGCGACAAGACTGTCGATATCATGATCTTGACGGTGCTTCTGAATGGATGGTTCAGATTTGTCCTCTCAAGTTCTACGGATTAGATATAACCTTCCTAATCAATGGTTGTGATTTACTTCGTGATCCGGGCTTCGGGAGTTTCAAATATCAAACCCTGCTTTTATTCGTACGCCAATCTTCCAGAGTCGATGATCTGCGAACACCTGTCCTTCTCAATCGACAGCTCTGCCTCTACTTCAGGAATTTGACCTTTTAACTAGATCAACAGTTCTGCGACCCCTTTCTCGATCAACAGTCAATATCTCCTTCAGGTCTCTGGACTTCTGAAATCTCAAGTCTCAAACTTTACTTCCCCTCGAAGTATGCAGATTAATGCCATGTTTCCTCTTGCATCATATGGTTGAGGCTTACTTCAAGTCTTTACCCTGAGTCCACAGGATTAAGCCACGTCTTTTCTGGATCAGACGATCGAGATTTACTTCGGAAGATCTGATGACTGAGATTTACTTCGGATGATCTGACGGTCGATAATTTATTTCGACTCTCTAGCTCTCCAGACTTCGGGTATTTCAAATATCAAACTGAAACTCTTGAAGTGAGATTTTTCCAGAGCGTAACCTCCTCACATATTTAGACCCAAAACGAATGAATTTATTTTGATCAAGATCTTATATCAACGTCTTGATCTATCTGCGATGCAACTTTACCTTGGATTAAATCCAATGACTCTCCATCTTTTCTTATCCTATCCTTCCACTTAATTTGATCCAAAGACTGACAAATATTCGGATAATTGAGATCTCAAATCTTTCAGCTTATCCCTTCCTTCCACTCAAAAGTGATCCAACAGTCGTTGTCTCTCTTCCTCCTGAGTTTTTTATCTCTTTGACTTAGAAGGTTTTCTAAGTGTTCAAGGATATCGACCTTTGCTCCTCATGCGAGTCTGTCTCTTGGACCTCGTCTACACTTCTGGAAACCGCTATCTCTTCTGAGCTTTCTCATCTTCTTCTCTCTCGAGGTTTGGTTCTCTATTGTTATTGCCATCAATGAAAATCACACTCTACTTGTAAACATGCCAACAATCTCCCCCTTTGGCATTGATGGAAACCCTGAAAGGTTGCACTATTATGCTTAGACCTCCAACTATAGCATCTAGGCCACACATTTTTCTCCCCCTTTGACATCAATGCCAAAGAAAAATGAGAGTGAATCTGTTCTCCTCCTGATCATAGATGCAATAAGAATTCTCCCCTGATTAGATATACTATGAGCACTCTCTCCTTGATCAAATAGACTATTTTAACTTGATAGCAGGGTCACGCCCAACTTCTAGCGTAGATACTCAAACTGAGATTTTGGAAGCGATTTAGTGAAGATATCAGTAATCTGATCTTTGGATGGAATATAATGCAAAGAAACAACAATGTTGGTTACCTGTTCCCTCAAGAAGTGATACTTGATGGGTATATGTTTGGTATTGGATTGAAATACATGATTCTTTGACACACTAATTGCACTAGTATTATCACAATGAATTGGGATCGGTGCAATATATTTTACCTCCAAGTCTACAAGTGTCTGAATCATCCAAAATACTTGGGTACAGCAAGTGGCAACTGCAATGTATTCAGCTTCTATAGTTGATAAGGAAATGGAACCTTGCTTCTTGTTCAACCATGCTATAAGAGAATCTCCTAAGAAGAATGCACCTCCACTCGTGCTTTTCCTTTCATCCACACATTTATCCCAATCAACATTTGAATAGACTGATAGTTGAAAATTTTGATTCCTAGGATACCATAGGCCATAGTTCATTATTCCTTTCAAGTATCTGAATATTCTTTTGACATCTAACAAATGACTTTGTTTAGGTGCAGCTTGATACCTTCCTACCATTCCAACAACATGCATTATGTCTGGATGGGATGTTGTGATGTATAATAGGTTGCCTATCATAGACCTATATGAACTATGATCAACATCAGGTGAGTCATCATCCTTGCTTAATTTTCATCCAATGACCATAGGTGTGCTCATAGGTGTAGAATATTCCATTTGAAACGTTTTCAATGTTTCTCTTAGATATTTATCTTGAGAAATAAATATTCCTTCAGACCTCTGAGTAATTTGCAGATCATAAACTTATATGATAGTCTATGACAAACAAAGTCAGGGTTATTTGATAGTTGGAAACCCTCTGGTTGTTCCATATAGACTTATTCTTTTAGATCTCCATTTAGAAAAGATGAATTGACATCCATTTGATAGACTTTAAATTGTTTATGACAAGCATAGGCAAGAAACATTATAATAGCTTCTAATCTTGCTACAGGTGCAAATCTTCATCAAAATCCAGTCCTTCTATTTGAGCATATCCTTTGCACACCAATATAGCCTTATTTATTACAATATTTCCTTTCTCATTCATCTTACTTTTGTAGACCCATTTGGATCCTATTACATTTTTATTTGTTGGCCTAGGAACGAGTTCCCAAGTGACATTCTTTTCAATCTGGTCCAGTTCCTCATTCATTGATTTTAACCAATTTACGTCTTTAATGGCTTCATTAAATTTCTTGGGTTCCACCATGGATATGAAGGCTATATGTGATTTCTTGGTGTCTTTGATTATCCTTCTCCTGGTTTGTACACCTTTGTATTTCTCACTAATTATCTGACTTGCAAGATGATTCTTTTGAGTAATTCTGGAAGGAGGATTTGATGTTGTCTATTGATTTGAGTCTGCCTAAGTATTTGTATCTTCATTTGACTCAGAGTCTTTTGTTTCTGATTCTTGGACCTGTTCATCTTCAACTTCAACTTCAACTATATCTTATGTTGTTGATTCGACACTTCTTACATCTCATATCGATATTTCTTCATCAAATTTTATGTCAATACAATCAACCAATTTATGCAGCCTCTTATTATAGCATATGTATCCTTTACTGTTTGTAGCATTGTTGGCACATGGGCAGACCCAGGGTTCAACTCTAATAGAGAACCAACAAGCCCTAACTACTGGACCTTTTGGCAACATCTGCAAAGAAGATGAAGTCTCATCCGAAGTAGGAATAGTGGGTTGCAGGACACAGGTGTCTACAACCAGAGGAAATGAAAGTGGAATCAAGGAAACCACACAAGAAGATCAGATTATTATTTCCAAGAATACACCTACTTCACACAATTATATATCAGATCTAACGTACTAATGCATCATTAGAGTAATAGAGTAACAAACAAGGGGAGAAATGAATATTCCTTTAGACCTTTGAGTAATTTGCAGATCATAGACATTTCAAATTCATACTGCATGGCAGAAGCAAACCATTGTACCAATGAAGCATTATTGCTTCTGAAGATGATGTCATCTACATAGACCAACACAATGAGAAAATCATTACCCTATGTTTTGATATATAGATTGTTTTCAATTGTTCCTCTCTTGAACCCTTTGTCTCGAAGATACTTATCTAGTCTATAATACTAGGCACGAGGAGCTTGTTTCAACCCATATAAGGCTTTCTTCAACTTGCATACAAAGTCAGGGTGATTTGATAGTTGGAAACCCTCTGGTTGTTCCATATACACTTCTTCTTTTGGATCTCCATTTAGAAAAGATGACTTGACATCCATTTGATAGACTTTAAACTGCTTATGACAAGCATAGGCAAGAAACATTCTAATAGCTTCTAATCTTGCTACGGGCGCAAATATTTCATCAAAATCCAAGCCTTCTATTTGAGCATATCCTTTGCACACCAATATAGCCTTATTTCTTACAATATTTCCTTTCTCATTCATATTATTTTTGTAGACCCATTTGGATCCTATTACATTTTCATTTGTTGGCATAGGAACAAGTTCCCAAGTGACATTCTTTTCAATCTGGTCCAGTTCCCCATTCATTGATTTTAACCAATTTGCATCTTTACTGGCTTCATTAAATTTCTTGGGTTCCACCATGGATATGAAGGCTATATGTGATTTCTTGGTGTCTTTGATTATCCTTCTCCTGGTTTGTACACCTTTGTATTTCTCACCAATTATCTGACTTGCAAGATGATTCTTTTGAGTAATTCTGGAAGGAGGATTTGATGTTGTCTGTTGATTTGAGTCTGCCTAAGTATTTGTATCTTCATCTGACTCAGAGTCTTCTCTTTCTAATTCTTGAACCTGTTCATCTTCAACTTCAACTATATCCTCTGTTGTTGATTCAACACTGCTTACATCTCGTATCGATATTTCTTCATCAAATTTTATGTCAATACAATCAACCAATTTATGCAGCCTCTTATTACAGCATCTGTATCCTTTGTTGTTTGTAGCATTGTTGGCGCAGGGGCAGAACTAGGGTTCAACTCTAATAGCGCACCAAAAATACCTAACTACTGGACCTTTTGACAACATTTGTGAAGCAGATGAAGTCTCACCTGAAGTAGGAATAGGGGGTTGCAGAACACAGGTGTCTACAACCAGAGGAAATGCAAGTGGAATCAAGGAAACCACACACAGAGATCAGATTATTCTTTCCAAGCATACACCTACTTCTCACAGTTATATATCAGATATAACATACTAATGCATCATCAAAGTAATAGAGTAACAAACACAACATCAATCACACACAACAACAGGATATACGTGGTTCACCCTCTCCCTAGGGCTACGTCCACATAACTGTTCTTTATAATATATTAGATGAAAGCTTATAGTTCTATCTACACTCTTAGCTTGCAGATATCTCTCCTCCTCTCTTTTCTCTATCTCCCTTCCCTGCTCACCCAGATGCAAGGTTGATCTTCGCACCCAGCTTAAACACGGACTTCTCTCTCCACACAATCCTTCTCTCTTAGTAATAACAACAATCACTCATAGTAACATACCCGAACCCATATCAGCTCCTCTTGACCTTTATTTATACATTACAATAGCTCACCGACAACCTTAGGTCAAAGCCTAGGTGTAAAACCCTAGATACCAAAACCCTAGGTGTTTAAAACCTATGTCAACTTGACTCACGTTTTAAGGGATTCACCAGCCTGTCTTTCCTTCCTTCCCACGAGGTTCTCCAAAACATCTATCGGTGGCATTTTTCACTTGCTGAGTTTTCCACGATCCATCTTCCTTATTGATCTGTCTTCCTCGATCTCCTCATCCAATGACTTTCTTTCTCGGAATTTGATCCATCTTTTCTTCTTCTTTAACCACTTTGACCTGATCTCAGTCAACCTTCCTTTCATGCAGTTCGTGTTTCACCTTTTCTTCTGTAATATTCACTTTATTCCATAACCAAGGGAAAACATGCCCCCAACACTCACCTGTGACTCATCCCGAGGCACTCTAATCTGAATATTCTACATATCGACTTCATAATGCGCAGCGCAACCTGTGTTTCCTACTCTGTTCCTCCACCCTGTGTGCAGACTATCTTTCTTATGTATGGTACCCAATCTCAACTACACCTAGTACCTAGACCCTTATCCTTCTATTTTTATCGAGAGCTGCGAGGCAGATGGTTGTCATAGTACAATTTCAGCCGGCTCCCATTCACCAAACCTTCCTTCCACTCCCCATTCAAAGTCTTCAGCTGCACAACTCCTCCTTCTGTAACATAGGCAACCTCATATGGCCCCAGACAATGTGTTATGAACTTCCCTGGATGCTTCATGAACTTGCTATCGTATACCAATACCATATCTCCTTGCTTAAATGCTTTCTTTTTTATGTGCCTATCATGATAGGCCTTTCCATGTTCCTTCTGAACTTGTTGATGGAATCCTGCAATAAATTTTTCTTCGTCTAGTTTGACCAACTGTGACAGCCTCTCTTGAAAAATGACAGTGTCATCCATATCTGTAAAGGCTGCAATTCTTAAGCTAGGAACTAAATATTCCATGGGTACAACTCCTTCTAGGCCATAGACCAACTTAAAGGGAATTTGCATTGTTAGCTTCTTACAAGTAGTTCTATAGGCCCATAATACTGTTGGTACTCTCAAATCCCATTCATATATGTTTACACCGCAAATCTTCATTAGCACTGTCTCCAAGATCTTGTTTAAAACTTCGACTATCCCGTTCGCTTGTGGGTGGTAAGGAGTGCTCTTCTTGTGGTGAACTTCAAATTCCTAAGTCAAGTCTTCAATAGTCTTATTAATAAAATGTGTACCTTGATCACTCATGAGAATCTTTGGGCATCCAAACCTAGTTATGATATCATCAAATATGAAATGCACAGCTGTAGTTTCACTATAGTCCTTAACTACTCTTGCTTCTTCCCATCTGGTCAAATACTCTGTCGCAATGATGATGTATCTGGCTCCTGTGTGCTTCCCTAGTAGTTTTATAGGTCCCATGAAGTCAATGGCACATTTCTCAAATGCTTGTAAGGTTATTTGGGGTGCTAAAGGCATCTCATCTCTTCTATACGGTTTCCCAACTCGTTGGCATAGAACGCAGGTTCTATAGTACTCTTTAGCATCTCTATGTAAAGTGGGCCACCAAAGGCCATCTCTCAGAACCTTCTGCGCTATTTCTTTTCCTGCGTAGTGTCCTCATGCGATGCCTTCATGAGATTCTTCTAAAATCAGTGGTTTTTCTACCTCCATAACACATCTTCTAAGGATCTCATCAGGTCCCATCTTATATATTTGTCCAGCTATAAGTGAAAAATTTGCAGTGCGCACTACCAGTTGTTTCTTCTAAATGATTGTGTATTCGCAAGGTGCTATCCCTATTGATAGGAATTGAAATATCTCATTGAAGTGATCATCAACCTTTCTAATGGCCAACAACTATGCATCCATAAGTGTATCCTCCAAACTAGTAGGTTCCTCTCCATGTTCCAACCTAGACAAGTGGTCAGGTCCCTTGTTCATCCTTCCTGGCCTTACCACAATTTCAAAATCATATTCCTGAAATAACAGAAGCCATATACATATCCTTCCCCCCAACACTGGCTTGTTGACTAGGTATTTCAATGCGGAGTGATCAGTGAACATCTTAAAGTGTCCTCCTAACAAGTAGTGACGAAACTTCTACAGTCCATACACCATGGCTAAACCTTCTCTCGTGGTGGTGGTGTAATTTATCTCAGTTGTTGAGAGATTCCTACTAGCAAAGGCTAATGGGTGGTCAATATCTCCTGCTCCTAGTTGTGATAACACTTCTCCTAATGCAATAGAATATGCATCGACATGTACATGAAATTCCTTTCTCCAATCTGGGAAAACCATACTAGGCGTAGTAACCATTTTCTATTTCAGTGAGTCAAAGCTCTGCTGACATTATTTTGTTCATTGAAACTGACAATATTTCTTCAACAAATTCTCCATAGGTGTTGTAATATGTGTATAGCCCTTAATGAACTCCTTGTAGTATCCAGTATGTCCCTACGCAGTGTGCAACTATTTGATTGAAGTAGGAGGGGGTAAATTGGCAATAATGGAAATCTTAGATGGATCTACCAGTAACCCCTGCTTACACACAATATGGCCCAACAGAACTCCAAAGGGAGAAAAGAAGATGCATTTCTTCAGGTTCAGGGCAATCTGACATTGCCTGCACTTATCCAACCTTAGTCTTAAGCATTCAATGTGGTTTTTCAATAAGCTAAAAACAGTCCAATCATCAAAATATGCTTCCAGAAATTTATGTAAAAACTCCTTGAATGCTTCGACCACCACCCTAGAAAATATGGTTGGTACATTATTCAATCCAAAAGGCATCACTCGGTATTGGTAGGATCCCCATTCTGTTGCAAACGTGGTCTTATGGTGATCTTCTGTGGCAATATTGATCGGATGGTATCCTGAGAATCCATCGGTGAAGGAGTAGACTTCCTTTCCTCCCACGTTATCTAACACTTCGTCAGTAAATGGTGTAGGGAATGGATCAGGTAGACATGCATCATTCAGCTTCCTGAGATATACATAGATTCTGATCCCTCCTATTTTCTTATCCTAAACCACCATAGGGCTAATCCACTTTGATTCTTCAACAGGTTCTTTGATTTCTGCTTCCAACATTCTGTCTAGTTCAATCTTCACTTTCTCCTTATATTTAGGGTTCAATATATAAGGTATTTGTTTAACTGGCCTTGAATCTAGTTTCAAGGGGATCTTCATCTCTCTTATGGTCCCTTTAATGCCCTTCCTATCAGTGAACTTGGTTGGAAACAAGTCCTTATATTCATGCAATAATTTTGTGATCTTATCAATAGTGTCATCATCCCAGTAATATCCAACATTAGAAAGATTAGGTGCTTGCTCTATCCCAATATTAACTTTCTTAATTTTGATTGGTTGTCCAATAAAAGGTAGTTCTACCCCTGGTCCTTCTATGTCTTGTTATCCTTTTGTTTCTGCAATGTTCACATTCCTAGGATCATCGTCTTCATCGGCATTGATATTGTAACATCCTTGTAATTTTTGAAGAGGTGCAGTCCATTCATCCTCTTATTGCTCCACGGGGAGGATAGATGCTTCCTCAAATAATTTTTTTCTTACAACCTGTAAAGCTTGATCTACCAGAGGGTGTTGACTTTAAAATAAAAATGTAGCTACAAAATTCTGAGTCATACCTTGCCAGTCTACAGTGGTGAGGCACAGTTCCACTTCAAGGTACCAAATGATAGGCATTGTGTCTAGAGTATTTATGAATTTATGCACCCATTGTTCTTGAGGAATGTAGCTCCAAGCCTCCTCACAACCTCGCACATGGTATTTCGGACAACTTTGACCTATGTACCTAACTTCACATCCTTCGACTTGTTCTGAAAATTGTGTTGTCATCAAAGTGCGACATTGTATCTAGTTCGCGATGTTCCTTTTATGTGTTCCCCACCATCTTGTTGGAGTATCTTTGAAAGCCTCGTCCAGTGCCAACAGTCTCTGTTGTACTGGTACAATTTCTTCAAATTCTAGTAAGAAATTTTCTAAGTGATTCAAACCATCAAATGTGGGTAAATTACTTACTGTTGTGTCGATCCAGCGAACTTCTCTGGTCAATCTAGCACATCTCCGTGCAGATACTTCATACATTTTATTCTGATAGTTCTCCAGTGCTTCTTCTGAGTCTAATGAACATGCGTTGTCACTTCGCTAGCTTAAATTCCCATCTGTTGTAGGATTAATGTAATCCTGCTATCGTGTTGTCAGTTTGTATATATTCTCCAACATATATGTGCGGTCTTCTTCTCTGATGGGATCTGTGTATCTAGGACCTTCATCAATATCCAAAGGTGCGATGACCCTAAGGCCAACACCTTCAAATGTTATTCTTCTTTTCTTCAAGTCAACAACAGTGGAATTGTTGAAAGCCCAATAAATTCCTAACAGCGCGGGATAAGGACAACTATCATCAACTATCTCAATCACCTTGAAGTCCACAAATGTTCTGACCCCATTGATGTCCATAGGGACATGTTCCAATCTTCCGAAGGGGCTCACAACCTGTCAATTGGCCATCCTAAGCCTTATGGGGGAATAAAACAACTTAGGTTTTCCCATCAATGCCTAGGTCCGCTTCATCATAACATTGACCTTCGATCCTAAGTCGAGGACCACATAATCTATATCATATTCTCTAATTTGAGCATTAAGGTGTATTTCCTTATTTGTCCTTCTCTTTTTGGATAGTTGATGTACTTTTTTATTCAATAGAGGATATACCTTTCCTAGCTCATACTGTCTGATAAATTTTTGTAGCTCTTGTACAAGCTCTCATCCTTTATCAAATTAATACAAGTGAAACATAACCATTTGTTGGTACAGGGGAAGACCTAGGGTTCAGCTCTAATAGCGCACCAACAAGCCCTAAATTCTGGCCCTTTCGGAAACACCTACAAAGGAGATGAAGTCTCACCCAAAATAGTAATAGGGGGTTATAGGACACAGGTCTCTACAACCATAGGAAATTCAAGTGCATAAGAATTCCATGAGTCTTCTTATCTCTTTTCTTTCTCCAAGAGAAGCAGACCGATAAAGTCTAGGGGAATTCCACATTCTCTCGCTTCTAGTTGTGCCTTTGATGAAGAAGCCTGATCTCTTATAAACTCTTTTAGTGCCTCTTAAAATGTCTTCTTCTCTCTTTTTGGATCAAACTCTTGTGTCTTCTCTGCAACTTTTCTGACTCCTGATTTTTCTGTAGTCTTCCCTGGAGTCTCCCTATCTTCTCCTGTAGAAGTGCCTCCTCTAGTGATAACAATGACTTGGGATATGCTCCATGAGGTTCTATTGTGATTATATGTACTTGTGGTTTCCTCCTCGTCTTTCCTGAAGTTTGGCTAACATCGCAGGATAATCTTCTATGAAATGTTCAAATGATTTGCAGTAACTGCAAGTGGTACAAGGGTTTTGACAACCCCTTGCCAAATGACCTAGTTGTGCGCAGTTGTAACAAATGATATGACCTCTACCTCGACCCATGCCTCCTCCTCTTCCTCTTCCTTTAAATCCACCACGAGGGTTGAAGTTTCCTCTTCTAGGGGAATTATACTATGTAATGTTCCCTTCTTGCCATACTTTGCCTTGAATTTTGTAGATATCCCTTGATCTTTCATGTAAGAGGTCATAAGATCTACAGTCCTTCTCATCATGACTCATAGATTTACATAATGTGCAGTAGAGGTTCATAGATGTTTGAACATACTTTTGCATGTAATATCATTCTCCAGGGCGATGTCTATTTATACATACCTCGCACCAAGGTAGAGTAACCTGCTTCAAAGGGCTCGAAGCTCCAGAAGACAAATATTCATGGAACAGGGGACAATGCTCCTTGTCATGGACTTTTGATTTGCATCTAATGCACCAGATGTCTTCTCTCTTATATTTTCCCTTATCTTTTTTCATATCTTCGACCTGCAGTGATAAGATAGTTAGATGACTCAAGATTTGACTCATACCTGAGCTGGATTCTACCATAGGGGTTGATTCAAGTTTCATGGAGATCTCCAATGCCTCAGCGTGTGAAGCAATCTTCTACTAAATCAAAGGGAATCTGATGTGTGGTAGGAGGGCATCAATGAACCATTCCTTATTCTACTCATCTGGGATATGAAAACTCAAATGACCTGTCAAGGTATTAAACCTCTGATCAAACTCCCAAACATGTTCAACTACTTTTTTCTTGATTTCTTTCAACTCTGTGATGCACTGGGATTCCGAATTGGGTTTCTTGAATTCAACAATCAACGCAGTATTAATATCATTCAGCAGTTTCGGCTGGACAACTCCTTGGATGAACTTCATGCACCTACTCATTGCGCGATCTCTTAGGGTAGTACTAAACTGAGCTCATTTAACAGCTTTGTCGATGACATTCTTAATACTCCATAAAACTTCACATAGAAACCAATGTTGGTCAGGATCTTCAGATCCATCTCTTCTAAAGGTGGGTAACCTCATCTCATTTTCCATAGATCTTCCTAAGGATCCTGACTAAGTATGCACTGAACCACTTGTACCAGTGCTCTGATTCTGATAACTTAGGTTACTCTGGTTACTTAATGTTGTTAAAACAACAGGGGGTGTAATAAAACTTACTTCAACAGTCTGTGCAGTCCTTAACGTTTCTGACTCTTCTCAACAAGGTTCTTCAGTATTCTCTTCTTCTACCCTAGAAGAATCTAAATGTTCCTCATTCAACAACTCTTTTTCTTCTCCACTATATAACCCTTCTTCTTATGTTGTTTCATGGATATACTCTAACAAGTTCACCAGAGGAAATTCTCTGAAGGTCCTCCCACTATGTGTGTGTCAGATCTCTTTGTCGTTGTCACTGTCTGAATTCTTAAACATTAGTTTTTTCAGTCTGACCCACTACTGTATCTTCAAGATGTTCTTCTCATGAAATAGCATCTTGATCTTCAACTTCAAGAAGTGTAAAAATTTTCCTCTAGGTCCTTTAAAGAAATATCTCTCTGCTTGGCTATATGATTCTACCCTATCAATAGAAAACTCTGTGATATACCCTCCAATGGTGCTATCAAACCAGTGATCAACTACTCTTGACACAACGTTATCAACTCTTTTGACCTTCTTGATCAACGTCGATGTCCAAACCACAAGCGGTCTAGATCTGATCTCAAAATGGGTGTCTGCTAATCTAGCCAGCCACTCGTATAGCTCCTTATGAATTCCTCCAAAGAAAATATCATGTATATCAGTAAA